>JARJDW010020828.1:0-37566 GCA_030264715.1 Adinopsis sp. GC000173
TAAACTAACAGAAGTGTGAACAACAATACATACAATGCAAACTTATTTTTCCGCACTTTGTTTAATAACTTTTCAACATTAAAATTTCACATCTCAGTAATATATTAAATATTAACATCAAATCAATACAACATATACTTACAGTTAAATGAAAAAAGTGTTAAACAAAATTTATTGTAGTAGTTGAAAATTTCAACCATAACATGGGTCATGCTCGGTATATCTAATTCGATATGATAAATTTAATAGCGGAAACCTTGTTTAGTTAGGGGTTAAGTTCCGCTTTTGAGTTTATTTATATTAGGTGATTCCATAAGTTCGTGCCCGATTTGCGCGTTGCAAGAAACATTCCTTTTTGACTGTGCTGTTATCAATTTTATGATCATATTATTTACTGACAGTGAACTACAGGTCCAGTGAGTCAACATAAGCTTAAAAAAAGTTAACTAAATTCAGTTGTTTGCAGGGTTAGTATTCAAAATGGAAGATGATAAGTCCCATATGCGTCATGTCATATTATACGAATTTAAAAATGAGTGTTGGTACTGCTACAAAAATTAATCAAGACGTTTATTCGGATCTCTAAGAACAATTAAAAGGAGGTTTGGTTGATTTGGAAATAGTGATTTCAGTTCAAACTTTTCGGCATTAATAATGACTGTAGCCGTGGTTTGGTGAATAGTAATCCAAAAATTTCAACTAAAAAGATTGCTGAAATGTTGATAAATCGACAGTATTTTGCCATTTAAAAAATTCTGGCTTTACTTCGAAACTCGATATATGGGTTTCGCACATTCTGACAGGACGGAACACACTGAACTTAGGGCGAATTTGATCATTTTAATTAAAATCGCCATTTCGAAATCGACCAAACCACTTTTTAATTATCTTTAGAGCAAGAGCACGACCCAAATAAAACGTCTTAAATATTTTTTCTAGCAGTACCAACTCATTCCATTTTTGAGTTCGTATAATATGACATTATCAACTTATCATTTTCCATTTTGAATACTAACCCTGCACACAACTTAAATTAATAAATAAATAATATGATCATAAAATGATAAAAATACAATCAAAAAGGAATGTTTCTGGCAACGCGCAAATCGGGTACGAACTTATGGAATCACCTAATACAATAAAATAAACAAGTTAGTGAACCAACCAAGTGTATTTAATTGAATTTTTATTCTAAATTGTTATATTAATATACGATGGTTCACAAACAGTTAGAAACAGCAAAAAAGTTCCTAAAATTTAATAACAACAAATACTTTGCAGTAGTGGATGTGGATTAGCCTATTGTTAATTATTATCAGGTTATTTATATTGAATGATATACATAAAAGTTTTTAAAGGCAATTACGATGTGTGTAATTTTTTATTTTTATGAAAATTTTCGGTAATAAATAATTTTCAATAACATTTTGCAAGCGCTTTTCAATGAAAATGTCGAGAAATATATCGGCGCTTAGTTAATATATCAATGCGACGCGACAGAACTAGTTTACAATCGCATTTTCGCAACACAAAAACTTAGCGATTACAATCGGATAAATAAAGTAACCAATTTGAAGCATCGGGTTAATAAATCACCGAAAACCATTTGTCGTTTTGCGGTTTGGACTAAACTATATAACATCTTACTCAACAGTTAATGTTTGCACATAAATCAACACACGAAATATGTCAACATCAAAACGCAATTAATTTTTAAAAAAGAAGCTGTACCAGTATACACACAGCTTTCATTATTCGACGACAATAAATTTGGTTTCAATTACGCTATTAAATCAATTAAATCGGGAAAGGAAATGCGTGCGCGCAAATTTTGAATAGTGTGCCATGAAAATTGAATCAGCGTCAAAAATCGATTTGTTTCCGCTTTGTTTAAGTTTTTTTTTTCTTGTCGATGATAAATCATTGAATGATTATTCAATTAAATTTAATGATGATAATGGAATTTGTGCGGTAATGGAATTCATCCATTAGGACGCATTAGATTGCGTCGTATTGTGTGTGTATGCTGCGTTGTCTTAAACAAAATAGTTGGAAAATGTTTATGTCGCAACATTGTTTAAATAGATTAATTATACTAGATTTAAAATCTTATTGTCTGCGGCTATAAAAGTTGCATATATAGTATATCACTCACATTGGAAAAAGTAGGTTAACAGCCTATTAAAATTATGCAACCAAATATACACAAATATAAAGTTTGCTTTGAGGTAATAATAAAAATTTTAATGTTGCAATTTTATTTAACGTCAAAACAAAACTGTATCAAAGCAATGTCATATTAAACTTTTGATTTTTAAGAAATTGTAAGTTTTACTTCAATTTAAATATCGTGAACATAGTTGTTGTCTTGAACAGAGCAAGATGAAAAATAAGTAAATAAAAATTAAATTAAATAAATTAAGCCCTACTTAATTAAAGTCAAAATCTAACTTTAAAACTTCATTTTGAAAACATTTTTAAGTATCACTTTTCAAACAGCATATTTTTAGTACATCCTAGTGTATCTTAAACTGAGGCGCAATATTCCTGCTAAGTTGCCACACACTAGTTTTTTTATAGTGTAAAGCTGCATAAAACAATATCATATCATAGTTTCATTAAACATTGAATTTTACTCCAATCTGAACACCATAAAGAATATCCAAAATGCATTAAACTGGTGAAGATTGAAGAAAACAAAATAAAATCTAAACGTCATTTAATTAACACCATAATAAAATTGAAGCAAGTAATATCGTATCATTGCTTAATATTTAAGATACGTATAAGTGTTACTTCTGAACACCGCGCGAAAAGAATATTTTTATTGTTCTAAACTGAAATGCAATATTCCGTTTAAGTTGCGATCTTGTGCATCTACGCACTCATATTTTCATAGTATAAAATTGGATAAAGCAATGTTACATCATTGTTTCATTAAAAAGAAAATAAGTATTAATGGACGAAAATTGAAAAAATTGGAATCAAAATCTAAGCGCTAAAAATCAAAGTTTAATGCTGTTATTTAATTAACACCAAAATAAAATTAAAGTATTCTTCTATCTGAACGGCGTTCTAAAGGGTTCTCAAGTTGTCAGCTTATGCATAGAGACTTTTGAATTCCGTGTACTAATTAAGAACATTCTTCTTTCTTCTCAAGTGATTCCAATTACATGTATAAAATTGGCTTGGTTTTCCAAAAAGTAATTTCGCATGTTTTTAACGGATATTTAAAAACTTTTAACTTGTAAAAACCCGGAATCCGAAATAATTAACACCCAAGCATTTATGTATTAGAACACCAACGTTTATTCTGTATTATAAGTTTAACAAAGACGTATAGTCGAAACATATTTCATTTTCAAACTAATGAAAAAAAAAGCTTTTTATTTTGTGATTTTAATATTAGTTTTTCAGAATATATAAACCCTACTACAATTCAACAACATGTACCCGATATTTAATAAAAATTGTACTATTCTTATAATATTCAAAAGAAAAAAGTGCACGTTTTTTTACCCAAAATATATTAAAAATGAGCAAATACAAAGTATAGATAAAATTGAAAACTAAACTTACTTTGAAAACGTCCCCGTACGCCCCCTTCCCCAAGCAACTCAGCAAATCAAATTCGCTCTCAAACCTTGACTGGCCGTCACTGCTGTGTGTCAACATCTCCAAGTGCTGCTGCTCATCATCATCCTTCGTGACAGCGTTGATATTTTGCTGCACAATCGTCATCTCTTGCACGATCGGTTGCTTGATGAAGGAATGATTTAGTAACATACGCGCGCTCCATTCTCCTAAACGTTCCTGATTCAAACAGCGCTCTAGGAAGTCTTTGGCGCTCATCGGTAGGTGGTTGGGAAGATCATGCGTATTACGCTTATCGTCAAAGCTGCGAATCAGCCGTAATAGAAGCGTTCCGAGCATGTAAATATCGTGCGACTTATCGTACGAGTGTAGTTTATGCGCTAGCAGATCGTTCAAGCGCGTTTCTATACTAAAATTCGACACCTTCACCACTCCCTCATTCGTTAGGTAAGTATTATCGGCAGCTAGCCCTTTATGGGTTACATTGTGTTGGTGTAAATAATCGAGGGCGTGTAGTACACTTTCAGCAACAAAACGTAGCGTATTCACCTCAATGTGGATGTTTTCATACAGGGGATAACAAGCGCATCCGAATGGAAACTCCTGCAAGATGTAGACTTTGATTTCGTGTTCGTGACGTGAGCAATGTATGTCGATGTAGTGGCGTAAGTTCTTGTGTTGCAGTGTGATTAAAAATGCAAATTCCTGATCGATGCTCTGGAGCGTTTTTGTAATATGCGCTGAATTCTCCATCGAATCATCAAACAGCCATTCGCTGATTTTGTACAATTTACCGGTGATACTATCAATTCCCGTATAGTTTGTACAATTCGCGTTGTTACTATCTAAAATTAAATAATAATAAAATTGATTCGTAACGTAAACATTTCTAGATTTAAAATTAAGATGTTATAAATCAATATAGCAATGTAAAAAAAATGAATCGTAATAAAAAAATTTATTACCCAAGCGTTGCCCTAGTCGAATTTCAGTCTTAATATTATTTTCAAACGCAATACAATCTTTTTTCGTGATAAAATTATTATCGCCACTCTCCAAGCTTCCGCGTTTAATACGAAACGATAATTGTTCACGTTCTAAAATCTCTTGTCGGTGTTGGATATCATTTATTAAAGCGACCCGCTGCAATTAATGACAAATAACAATATTAATATATATTTTAAAGTTTTAATTACCACCTCGCGATCGCCTTCCAGTTTTGCGGCCTCGAATTTCTCCTTCAAAATCTTTTGCTGCCGTCTCATCATTTCTTCATAGCAGCTCTCCATTTGCGGCTTGTTGTTCTCGTACAGGAATTCCTGTACATGCTGGGCTAGTTGGTAGATCATCACCTCGCCTACATAGCTCCTCGATAATTGTTCAAGTTGCGTTCGGAGATCATCCACTTTGTTGATGGCTAGGCCCCGCGGGTTTACCAGATTAATTTCCGGCTCTCTACAATGCAAATTTAATTTAGACTGCGGAATTTCGTCTTTAATTTGTTAAAACATTACTTGTTTGGATAATTTTCATCGCACTTAATTACCATATCAATTCGTACGTGATTTGCGCCGAGACCACTGCTGCTCTGTAACGGTGTCAGCGTTAGAGCAAAATGCAACGGATTGCATTGTCGCTTTTTGCGCAGATCTTTCAAGTCCTTGCCGTAAATCGACTGGAATGGGTACGTTTAGCGAATCATTTATTATATACTACATTTTTTTACCTTTAAAACTTGGAGTTCATTTTTTTGTCTAACCTCAATACTTTCCTCATCTATCATCTTCCAACCATTTCACTGAAGGCACCACTGTTTACTGTCTGATTATCAAATACTGTTTAAAGTTACATTTTTATTACACACAAATTTATTTGAATTAATAACAACAATATGTAATTTGTTTACTGTTTCGATTAATGGTTACGTTTTCAAAATGCCGATACGAAAGATTTCTGTATTGTAAAAAGCTTGTAAATATCTCTAAAAACACTGAAAATGCAATACGCAAACTATTACTACATACTGATAAAAAAAAATTTATCAGAATTTACGTTCATTTAATGATTTATTTTATCAAATAACGCAAATAGCAAAACGTCAACTAAGCGCCCTCTATCATACGGTAGTGCAACTAATAAGCCCCCCAAAGATTTACCATACTAATGTTGGTATACCGTAATTCAAAATCAAAACAATCGAAACGTACACGTTTATCGCTTTTTATTTATTAAAAATTTGGTCTTCGCGTAACATGTCTATAATCAGATAAAAATCGTAACATCACCGCGGCGATAATATACTTATAATTAGCGGCGCTCTGCCAAATCAGGTTGCGCTTATCCACCTCCGGCGTGCATTCATTCCGTTTGCGTGGAAAATTCTGCAACATCATCCAATTTGGATTGGCACGAGCCACCAATTCTTCGGTAAGACGAAAGCCACAATCAATATACGTACGAACAAAAATCACATGTGCATCATCGAGCCCTTCGCGAAAATCGAGACATTCGATCGGTACAACACAACCCTCCTTCTGATCGCATAGATCTATCGATTCCTTCAGGTGGCTAGGGCTCACTGGATTCGTATCATCCTCACGAGATTCGATTGATAGACTGCACGTATAACGAACCTCCACACCTATATAAAAATTTGTATTTTTAGGTTTATATAGATAGTGTCAAAGATGGTTTTAGGTTATATCTACCAAGAGAGGCAATCATTCTAAGCTAACTATCTATGGATAGTTATGTGATGGAATTTAATTTATTGGTTATGGATATGTACAGTTTTATTGGCTAATATTGAATTTAGTTACCGAGTTTTATTGATAATCAATTTAAAATTGATACGAAATTAATGCACAAAGGCAAAACTTTAATAATAACCAGCATGGAAGTTTGAATAATTGCATAAATTTATTTATTTGCCAATTTTGTAACAAATACCTACCTTGCTTTATAAATAATGAATAATACAATTTACAACATGTTTTTGTTAGGCTACACTACAATTATTTGCTAAATAATAATGAAATTGGTAAATTGAATAATTTTGTTGATTATGAACGCATTAGAATGAACAATTTAGCGAATAATTTGTCATTTTGCGGTTCTCTCATTTTCGAATCGGACCGAGCCGTACGAATTTATTTATGTAGCGTGGCTCGAATAATGTAGCGCAATTATTCAATTAATCCACGATTTGTTTCTTTTTTTTCTGTTCGCCCTCTTTTCCGTGATTTCTTCATCTTGCCCTGTCACATCCACTCAATGGCACAAAGTAATGATGATGATGATGATGGAAATTGAAAATGAAGTGCCATTTAAATTTAAAATTTAGTTTATATGTACATACGTCTAATTTAATAGCAAGTCATATTTTGACTAACTTATAACTTTATAAGAAGTTTCCACAATGCATTTTAACTTTCCACAGACGACGATAATTTAAAGTTTGCCCTAAACGCGATATTTATTTAAATGAATACTCACTTGGCTGCCGAGAAGATTGCATTCGCGTAAAGCGCTTACATAATTAGCGATAATCAGTCTCTTAAGTATTGCCCTGTATTCTAATAGTTTGATTTTTCAATTGCAGGTTCCATTTTGGGAAGTGAAACATCAAACGCCAAAGAATTTACTCAAAGGTAGGCCGATGATTTACTTTGATATGTGTTTCAAGTTTAAATTTGGTGAAACATTATTTAAAAATTGGAATAGGATAGTAAACTGAAGTAAAAGGCACTAGGTTATATTCTTCCGATAATGACTTAACTGTCGCATTCGATTAAGTGTTAATAATAAAATATTGGGAAATAAAACTAAGTGCCTTTTAGTTTTCTATTCTACTGTTTCAAACAAAGCATTATAAAAGTAGAAACCGTAATATTGGGTGATATAATATGTTTTAGGGGCATGAATCTGTAATTACAGTTTCGATTTTGAACTAAACTGTTTTTTTTTGGGGATGTGAAACGTCAGATATTTCAAGACTTGAACCAAAGGTATAGTCCGTTCCAGCGAAAGTGGCATAGATGACTTTCATTGAGGGTTTGCATATAATAATTTATAGCACCCAGGTAGTCCAAAAGGTTTTGAGGGTAGATAATGTGTCCATTTCTTTTTGGCTTTAGGGATTTTGCAATATCACCTTATCTCGCTTTCTCACTACCATTGTATCAAGCCTCAAAAACTTTTTGACTACCTGGTTGCTATAAATTATTTTTGGCAATTTTGCGGTCAGTGAAATTGCACCCTTTCTGCTGTATGTAATACTTCAATGAAAGTCATCTGTGTCACTTTTACTGGAACGGATTATAGGTGGATGATTTACTAGATTTACAAACTGTAGAGGTATTTTTTTCTCAAAAAATTGCAACACCAATGAAAATTGATTACCTAATTAACTTTTTACCTTATGTTATCAATGATTATTTATATCATACACAAACTTCTTACCGTTGGAATCATTAGCGAACACACCTCCCTTACAAAATGCTAATCCAACACTTTAGTAAGCTCATCAGTATTATTAAATATTTAAAGCGGAAACGTATTACGTGTATCACGTCGTGGGGGTAATTTTAACAAACTTCTTTAAAAAAACTTATTCGTACGAAAGAAAGAGATCGTGCCGCATTAACAATGCCCGCATTAAAATCGTAAATAGCATTGTGGCAAAACGACAAGCAAAAGTGATAATAGCACGACGGCAGGCAGGCAGCAATTAAGGTAAAAGCGTGTGGAACACTTTCAATGCACAACAATGCAGGCGATATTGTTTCCTCTTTTGATGAAATGAATTTTTCGCCGAATTTTAGTGTTATCAATCGATCACGCAGTACAGCACAGCACAGATGCATACATAGAAATGTGAATAATTGTCAGGTTGTTTCGTATATACAATCAAGTATATCGGTGAATCATTTATTCTATTCTTTGAATTTTCTGCGCCCATTTCCTCTGTCACGTTAGCTGCAAGTGCACATTTCCTCCTATCGCATTTAATGTAATATGAGTGAAAGATATTATTTGCGATAAACAGGTTTGCGCTGCACTTGGACGGCATGTCGATTAGTATTGAACGTCAGCAATAATCGGATGCTGGGGGCAGCTTGTGAATGACTATCGTTATTGACTGTATTGCTGCAAGGTTTTACGTTGATGGAGCTCAAGCATGGCATTGTTGAGATCGAGATGTCATAGAAAGTATTGTCAATGTTAGTTGAATGTGGGGATCAAATGTGTAAGGGTGGGTCAACTGTTTTGCCAATTCCTAATGGAATGTGAATTGTAAATCATGAGTAGTATGAGAGCTTTCTCTACATAATAAAGTTACTATTGATTGATTAATTACCTAATCGCGGCGCCAAGTTCATGAAGCAATTGATGAACTTGGAGGGTGACCCGATCCACACCATCTTCAGTCCTCGCAGCCTCCCAAAATGCTCATAAACCGTCATCAAATCGGCGAGCGTTTCACCGATCGTATGCCGCGAGCTCTTCATGCTCACCACCGGCATCCGAATGTACTGGCTCATTTTCTCCAGCGGCATGAAACGCAACGAATGGCAGAGCAGGATGTCCGAGTTCGCTTCGAGGTATTTGAGCGTATCGGCTAGATTACGATCCTCGTCCCACACTGGATTGATGATCTTGGTGATGTTGATGTTGAGCAATCCGGCCGCAGCTGCTTGCGCTGTGTAATCGTAATCATCATGACGCTTGATCACCGTCGCCTGCCGGCCGGAAACGTGCCGTGGCAGCTGGCCGGGTTTGGTGCGATGGAGATGTTTCAGCTCGAGCGCCGTCCACAGCAGCGAGGTGAGCTCCTTGGTGGTGAACGAGGTCGGATTAATGAGGTGGCGGCCTACCAACGTGCACACGTTGCGCGGCCTAAAGCGGGTCAGTAGCGAGCGGAGCATGGCGTTTCCTTACTTATGTAATACATCCACATGTTTTAGTTGGGGCGAAGCATTTTTTTAATATTTCCCAAATTGTTACTGGCAAATATATAAATTACAATCTTTTCTACTTCTTCGTTCTTCTGTAGATTATATTTGCGTTAATTGCGTCGCTGTTTCAGAATTTGTGATTTATACATCGAGTAGTCTTGAAGCCAGTTTACACTTTAAAATTTACCGTTTTTTTTAATAAAATTTTTTAATATGTAATATTCTTGAAAAAGTTTGACAATTGACAGTTTGGATTATTGAGTTTACTTCGTTGTTTCGCATCTTTCAACAAATGATTGATTATTGAATGATTTTTTTTATAAAATCTTCGCAGTAATTGAAGTTGCACACATGTCGTGTAAAATTTTATAATCGCAATCTTCCAGCTGTAATCAATTATCGGTTAGTTTGCGATGATGTTTCGTGTTTTTGCATTTTCGCCACTGGCATTTTATTAATTCGGCACGTTTTCGAAGTGAAGTAATTAATTTGAGGCGATATTGCGCACGTTTACACGATAAACTGTGAATTTTTAAGAATTTAGTTCGAAAATCACAGTTGTAGCAAGTTTTTGTTTGCATTTTTTCCGTAAATGTGTGGATGCGTTTGATGCATGTGGGGTAACGTGCGGAATGCGAAAAACGCCAAACCGAAAGAATTTTTATTCTAACCTTTCCATTTTTTTTCTCTCTCCTGTTTTACCAGCCAGCCAGACGCCGCCGCAATTATTTACCGCAACACAATACCGACATCGCAACAACAAGTTGGTGTTCGGTTGACTTTGGCCATCTCACCTCCACCTGCCCGCATTTTATCATCGTCGAATTTCATCCCCGCTACCTCCCCATTCGACCCCCCATTTATCTTAATTGCATCGCGCGCGCTCTTAACGGCGAACAATAATACGTATATACACGTTCGCCCATCCGAAAATGTTGCACGCTTAAATTTAACAACTTTAAAACATGTTTATTCTAACGGTTATTAGCGCGCGCGCGCGCTAAATGATTAAAGTTTTGCTTGGCATGATGATGATGATGATGGTGGTCACGTTTCGAGGGGAAAAATATGTTGGTCAATATTTAGTTTGGCGCTAGTTTCGTGTAAACAAAGGCGCTGCGAAAAAAATGTTTTTGCATTTTTATTTTGTGAGCGCAAACATTAAAAAGAGGTAGAGGTCACTGTTGTGGCTGTAAATAATGAAGTTAACTACAAATATTTACATGATTGAAATCGAATCGATTTTTTAAATTTGATTCGTGTTATTTTGTTTTTGGATTTACTCCAACAAATGTTAAATTTTCAAATTGCCTCTCCAGTTCATTAGATTGTAAGTCTATGAGATGAAATATCAGTCTATCGGGTGATCAGATATCATGCTAGTTCATCAGATCAGAATATTATATCAGGTCAAATTAGTTTGTTACTTTATCAGTTATCAGTTTATCAGATCATATTATCATGTCAGATTGTAAGTCCATCAGATCATATAATTGAATTAGATCATTACTTTTCCAGATTGTTAGTCCATCAGATTAAGTGGGTAGTTTTTAAGACCATATGATTTCAGATCAGATCGTCAGTCTATTAAATGCAAAGATAAATCATTAGTATATATGATTAGCTCGTAAGTCTGAAATCAAATATTAGTCCATCAGATAATCAGATATATTGTCAGTATATCAGATCAGACGATCACATAGACTTATAGACGGAGGAGAAGGGTCTTGAATTCGGTTAGAAAAGTGCGACAGACTGATCCTTTTTTATTGTGTTCCTTTGAAGCATGCGTATAACCTATAACTGACATATGTTCATTGGACAATGACAATGACAATGACGCTGCTGACGAAGTGGGATATGAAATATGAAATATGAAATCAAAAACAGTTTATACGGTTTAGACTAAGTTTATGTTTTAGACTATTTAATCATTTATAAATAAAAAAAAAAACTTTTTACATATGTAACAATAATACATTTTTAAAATAAAGGAATTAAGAAATTTGCAAATAAAAAACTTACAAACAAACAAACAACATATTAAATATTCCCGCGCGATAAGTTTCAAATATTGCGTTGGTAACATAGTTGGTAACATAAATATATGGTTGGTAGCAGTAGCAACGTGAACACTATAAAGGACAGAAACAATTTATATGCTTTGCATAGGATTGTCTCTCCTTGTCTTTCCTACTCCACATGTCTCATATACAATTTAAATGGACTCCCTCCGTCTATAAGTCTATGGACGATCATATCAGATTGTAAGTCTATCAGATTAGTTTCTTACATTATCAGATCAGGTTATCAGTCCATTAGATTATATTATCATATCAGATCGTAAGTCCATCAGATCAGACAATTAGATTAGATTATTAGTTTTCCAAATTTCCCAAATCTCAATTATGGTTGGTTTATCACATGATTAGATCAGATCGTAAGTCTGAGATTAAATATCAGTCCTTACGATGATCAGATAGATTGTCAGTTTATCAGATAAGATGACATATCAGAACGTAAGCAATCAGATTATTTTTTTGCTTTATCGGATCAGATTCTCTGTCCATCAGATCATATGTTCATTTTAGATCATAAGTCTGTCAGATCAAACGATTAGATTAGATGGTTAGTTTACCAGATCAAAAGTTCATCAAATTAAAAAATGAGTCTTTAAGAGCAGATTATCAGATCAGATTAGATTGTAAGTCTATGAGAACAAATATCAGATCATTAGATGACAGTTCATCAAATCAGACTATCATATCAGATCGTAGGTCTATCAGATTAGTTTGTTACTTTATCAGATCAGGTTGTCACTACATTAAATCATATGGTCATGCCAGATTGTATGTAAGTCCATCAGATCAAATAGGCATAGGTTATTAAGATCATATGATCATATTTGATTATCATATCAGCTCGTTAGTCTATTAGATACATTATTAGTTTATCAGATAAAGTTGCCAGTACATTAAATTATATAGTCATGTCAGATTGTAAGTCCATCAATTCAAACGATTAGATTAGATGATTACTTAACCAGATAGTAAGTTCATCAGATTACATAGTCAGTCTTGTAAACCAAATGATCGCATGGTCAGTCTGTTACCAACATATATTGTGAGTTTATCCGATGATCAGATTAAAACATAAGTCTAACAGATCAGATCGTTAGTTACCCAGGTCAAATTTGACTGTTAATTTATCAGATTGTAAGTTCATCAACTTAACTTACCAGCTATCAGATCAGATTGTCAGTCCATTGAATGATCAGATAGATTATCAGATCAGATGATGAGATATTATATTTATGATTTTATCAGATGAAAATTTTGAGGTATTTTGAAAAAGCTTTTGTGTTTTCAAGGTTTTATTTCTATTGTATGCAGCCCCCGCAATGCTATTGTTAAATAATGAATGAACAATATTATGGATGAATTAGAAATTAGCACAAAACAGTTTAATTGTAATTATATATTTATTAAATAAAATAACATTTACATTAACAAATTTCATGATAAAATAACAACGTTACGTATTCACTTTT
Source organism: Adinopsis sp. GC000173 (assembly GCA_030264715.1). Lineage (NCBI taxonomy): Eukaryota > Metazoa > Arthropoda > Insecta > Coleoptera > Staphylinidae > Adinopsis > Adinopsis sp. GC000173. The sequence continues at coordinate 13,102 of JARJDW010020828.1, forward strand.
TTTTTATTTTAAGAGAGATAAAATCAACAAGAATAAATTCATTATACCATATAAAACATTGAAAAACGCAATTGATTTCAATTCAATTCAATTCAATTCAAAATTCATAATCAGATTAGATACAGTTAATTTATTTACATTTTCACAAATAATCGCCCTCAAAAAACGAACGCACTGGCGTGTTGTGTTACGAGATGGCAACAATACGACGGAAGAATCTCATTTAAATTTCAAAATCATCGACAACGTTACAATGAAAAAGGTAATAATTACCCTCCTCTTCGACGCAATTTGCATAATTTTTGGTCGCTAGTACTTTACACGTTTTGTTAAAAATCATGAATAAAATTATTCCGCATATTGTCGCTTTGCTCTCCAACACGACGCGTTTAATTAATAGGAAACCTATTAATTACGCGCGGTACAAAAAATTAAAATAAGTGTGTGAGTGGTGAAAGTTGCATTTTCTAAACACATTCACGCTTTTAAACAATTTTAAAAAAATGGTAGAGTTGCCCTTGTGCTGTAAAAAACGAAGCGGCTGACGGGGAAAATGCATTTTAAATTACAAAATGCCAATTTTTCATCACTTTATGCTGCGTTTTTTGTCGTTTGGATAAATGAAACGAGGTGACTTGTTCTTCATAACTAAAAAAACGGTGGAGTATTACATTACACGTTACATTATGATAAAAAACAAGGCAGCTGTCAGGAATATGACATGTCAGTTACAAAATGCCAATTTTTCCTGACATGCTACGTTTTTTTGTGCCAAGGCTATTGCTTGGTTGTCATGGTAACACAATGTCGATAGTATCCGACGCACGCTTCGTTTTTTCTCGTCCAGTTTTTCATTTATACGTTTATTACAACAATTAATCATTCATTCGACTTTTTTTTTCTCTTGGTATAACATAGTTTTATTATTTATAATATTTTTTAATGAAAATGATTTTTTTCGTTTTTTTAGTTTTATATGTTGGGTTTTTGTGGTATGTGCAAATATAATAATTATTTATTTACTTGTTTTTAATATAATTTTTTGCTTTTTTGTTTCATTTAATTAATTAATTACATTTAGTAAATGTAACAAATTTGAGTCTTACAACATCTAATTTATATGTTATATTAAGCATTTTTTGGTTAAAATATAGTTTTTCTTTCATCTCATTTAAATATAAAATGGCCCGATCTTCTTTTCATCCATGTTGTGTCAGAGAAAAACGAAAAAAAAACGTTCAAAATCAATCGGTGAGATAAATTCACTAAGGAGCCAGATCGTAAGCAGCTTAGAAACAATACGTTTCCTTTACTTTAATTCACATTTTTTTCATTATCAACTTCTTCTAACTTGTCATGTTCGCTTTATATAATATATAGTCTAACACGTTTGCACTGCGCTCGATTCTAAGTTTGTGGAGACACACTACACACGTGATTTTTACTGCTGCTCGGTGTTTTGTTTTGATGGCGTGCCTATCAAAGTAGCCGAGCAGCGTACATATTAGTTAGTCGCTGCTGGTTGGGATTGTATGTGATGTCGATGGGAAAGTTTGTTGTTCTTGCCCTGTGTGTGTGTTATGCGGTTCGTTTAGGGGCCGAGCAATACCAATAGGATGCTCAGCAAACATGACGATAGTGGATATTCGAGGCGAAGCTGGCCGCCATGCTGCATCGCCGCTGGATGCTCACCTAAAAATAAAAAGAATGGCATTTAGTATATATACACAATGTGAATGATAAGTAAACTGGTTATTTTTCTTAACATTTTTGGTGATTTTTGGCTAATCTACCGGAGAATTTACCATAATATTTTATATAATAGGATTTTTTTTATTCAAATGGATAAGAACATAAGTTCTTGCACTTTTTTGAATGGTTCTGAATATAAATTAATAGTTCATTGAATTTTTTGGTTACATTAGATATCAAATCAAATTAAAAATATTACGCAATGGCTATGCTTTAAATGATGTACTCCTGGGTTTCGATTTCATACATTTGGTGCATTTGGAACATATGTATCCACATATCCATGAAATTGTTCTATGCATGTGTATGCGTCAAATGTATTTATTGGAACGCAACGCTTCATTGTACTACTCTTGAATGTGTCCACAATGTTCATAAACATTGTAGAACTCGGCAAGCACCAGTGGAATCTTACACGGTTCAAATTGCTCAAATTGTGCATGTTCATGAATATTTTGGAATAACAAAACAAACGTAATAATAGGCTACGTACGACCAAGCGACCGTTTGACCACTTTTTTAAAATCTGCAGATGGAGGGCGCGTAACTTTTTGATAATTCAAATCTTATATAATATTTTAGGTTGACAATATTTACAGTTAGGCATAGAATAGTCAAATGGTTACTGAGATACAACCTGTCAATATTTAAACAAAATTTGGTTCTTAAGAACGGGGTATCTATAAAAAGTAGTTGAAATCACTAATATTTAAAAAGCAAATATCTCTGAAACCGTATTATAGATTGTTTTACTGCTTAGGTAATCTATAAATAGAAGAGCTTCAGAATTCAACAATATATGTTATTTATCAATAACATCTTTAGGTACTGTAAAATGTGGCTCAGAAAACTGAACTATTTTGAAATTTAACGATAATTTTCTTAGTAACTCAGCGTGATATCGACTCAAATCAAACGCTTCTGTTTTTATAGTAATAAAAAAGTAAGAGACTATTAGACTTTGATATTATTAAAATTTGTTTTTCTTAATTTTTCAAATCAATAAATATAGTTACATTCTTTTGCGTATGAATTTATTACATTAAGTTCTTCTACAGCAAGTAAAGATTAGTTGCTTGGTTTTCGCAAAAATTATCTTTAAAGTTTAGAATAGTTCAGTTTCCTGAGACTTATTTTATAGTACCTGAAGACGTGATTGATAAACTCAATATATCATTGCATTTCAAAAACTCTTCTATTTATAGATTACCTAAGCAGTAACACAATTTATAATACTGTGTCAAACGTATTTACTTTGTAAATATTAGTGATTTAAAATACTGTTTATAGATACCCCACGCTTAACTAATGCAATTATTTACTAAATTTAAAATCATCATCAAAACATATTGTGCAGTGGTTTGTAGCATAAATTAGGGTATTATTGTCACAAAAAATCAAATTTTATTTTAAAGGGTATTATACTTCAGTACTTAAAATTACATATTTTAGAATACTCAATAAGAATTTGTAGTTTTAAGCTTCAAAATTTTGTCAATCATTTTTGGACCAACATTGTTAGTTATTTTTCCTGGAAATTTGATAATGATGCAATAGATGGCGCAAAAACACCAGAATGAATAAATTGGTTTATTTCACGGTTTTTTTCAATGTTTTTCAAGCAAAATTTAAAATAAAAGAACAAAAACAAACACATTTTTTTGACAATGCGAAAAATACAATTAGGCAACGCCGGCCATTACGTCCGAGGTGATTTTACGCTCGAACGGTGAAAAGAATGCCGCCGAATAGAATACGAATTCGTATTGAGCTGCAACTACGTATAGTAGATTCGTTTGCAGTGTAGCTATTGCGTAAAAGGCGATTGCCACTTTAATCGTTCGCTGAACAGTTTGATATTTGATAATGTAAATAAATAGTCGTAAATTGTTGATCGACGTTGGTTGGAAATTGTTTTCACTATTTATTTAACGCAAACAGTTTTGTTGTTGATGAATGCAATGGTATTTACAAATTTGATCGACAGTGTTTGGATTGTTATGCTCATTTCGCATACAGGACGTGTGAAAATACTACATACGAATAACAATATAACTAAGTACCTTTTTTAGTGATCTATCGATTTTACCTTCAAAAACACGATTTATTTGATTTATTATTTAATTGTTTCATTTTTGTTAGCATCATTTGTACCTATAATTATGAAAGTGGTCTAATCGTAAGTCATATATTTTTTGTTTCTAGATATTCAATGAATTGCATAACTAACACTAAACGAATTCCGCATAACACTAAAGGTTCATTTCTGGCGATATCGTAATAATTACATTGAATAACTTTAGTTTAAAATAATGTGTGAAATAACTGATAAATTCATTTTTTTTAAATCTTACCTTAGACGACTCTCATAATTATGGTCACATTTCCATACGGTTATGTATTCTAAAGTACTTAATTGTTTCTTTAAGTCAATTATCTTTTTTGTTACTTTTAGGTTTATTGAAGTTTATTTTTTTTGCTAATTCCTTTAATTGTTTTTAATTAATTATCTTTTTAAGTATCATTTTGATTCGAAAATACATTTTATTTGTTATTTTAATCAAGGGTTTATTTGTTTTTGGTTATTTATTGATTTGATTACTTTTTTTTGGATATAGGACGTCCGAAAAAACGAATAAGTCACTGTTTTATTATTGTGTTCAATTGTTTGTTTACTTTTAATTATTTATTGATTGTTTTCCGATTATTATGCCCACATGAAGTTCGAAATTACGTCGTATTTGCTAATTTGTTTAATTGCTTCTAATTATTTATTAATTTTATAGTTCATTTTGAATATAGGGCGTTTGAAAATGCGATTTATTTACTATTCTATTTAGTTATTGATTTTTTCGCTTATTGTGCAAACAGGTTCAAAAATGCGAGAAATTGGTTATTTTGTTGCTTGGTAATTACTTTATAAGATCATTTTTGTTGCAGGTTGAACGGAGACAAGTTTTTTTTGTGAGGATTTTCTATAGTTAAAACAAAATTATTAACCCAATTTGCATATTCCTGCAAAATTAACATTGAAACCCTATGGAGCTACATATCTTCGACTACAAAATGTAAGAAATCTTTTATTCTTATGTAATATTGTTTATTAGCATCGTTTTTCAACAAATTGTGAGCATAGTAGACGATTATGCAATTTAATTTGTAACAATATTAAACATTCTTGGCATGAGGTAGAAATTTAAATCGTAATCAGCCGTGCAATAACCGGCAATGGTCCATTTAATTAATTTCAACCATATTTGTTACTCTAATGGATTAAATTTTAAATAGTTGGTTGGTGGGAACGTATTTGCGCACGAACATTGAACGTAATTTATTTAAATATCTACAACCGCATCATGATGATGTCTAGAGAAAGAATACGATGGTGGAATGAAAAAAAAACTTAAATTATAATCTAGTTGAATAACTCGCCACGGCCCATTTACTTAATTCAACAATATTTGTAAGAGAAATGTATCTTAATTTAGTAACTCGGCAATTTTGCGCATTGTTCGGCTGGTGCTAAACTAAAAAATACGATGATAATAAAAATAAAAATAGGAGAGCGAGAATGGAGCGTGTTGTAAAGCACTCAATGAAGCCTAAAAAGAAAATTGTTAAGATGATCATAATAATAAAAATTTCACAAAAGAAGGAAGCACGAACATCATCAGTCGATGTATGTATGTATCTCGCCTCCTTCTCCTTCTTATTTAAAGAAAATAGAATTATTATCGTTTATAATAATATAAAGATAAACAAAATTTTTACGCTACACAATAAAAACGACGAACGACTTCGCTCTTGGAATTCGATTGAAAACGATTTGCGCGACAAAGCAGCGTTCGTTTCATTGGCGTCGATGATATATTCTCGCTTAGTTAATTTCATTCATTTCGAACGGCGTCAATGTGACAACAAAAATTTTACGCCACCATCTGTTCGAACTTCAATCATCATCAAGATAACCAAACTATATACGAGTTAACTCGTAGTTGGCGTTTATAATGAATCATTATGTAGTATATGATAACTCAGTGGCGGCCTTAGCCATTGCAAGGCTTGTGATGGCAGATTTTTGCAAGGCTCTTTTTTATGAGTGGATTTAGTTTGAAAGTACTTAAGGTGTTATTAGCTTAGGGACCCTTATATCTTAAGAAATGTAGAAAAACTAAATAAAAAAATTGCAATTATGGCTTACTTTTCGGCTATTTTGGCTTCACAAATTATTAGAAACGACAGCAAATCCAAATAAAACAAAATTAGCGAAAAGGTGTCAAGTTTGTCGTTTTTTAGATGTTTTCTATGAATTTTCTTTCGGTTTTCTTATACTGATCACTATTTTTGCCAACGATTGTGTCAAAATTGACCAAAATAACCTCTACAAGGGCGAGGCTCTACTCGCCACCCCCTAAGCCCGCCACTGAGATAACTAATACAGTTGCCCCTTGCAAAAGCCATAATTTACGGGATAACTTGTGGTTTTTATATTTTACAAAAAATGGGACAATAAACAGTACTGCCATCTGTTGTCAATGCGGATGTTCATATTGCTTGATGTGTGAATTGTTAATGATAAAAAACATAATAATAGATGGCACAAATATTTTGGAGGAATATTTATGACTGCTTGCCTACCATACACACAAATTGCTTGTTGATAACCTCATCGCACAAACATCGCGTTCATTCTTCATCTAATTTACATAAATAATGATCGCGCTGAATAGCTAGGTGGAAAAACGGCATTGTGTGCCGTTGTACAGCAATTAAATTCGTTGGAAATGTAATAAAAGTTTAATTAATTGGTGTGTGTTGCGAAATAGTTGAGGGAAAAAAAAATAACGAAATACTTAGCAGTAGCTCGAGGACGTTGGCTATGACGGTGGTGGTGGTGGTGGTGGAAGTGGTGAGACTCACTATATTCCCCCTCCCAACAACTACAAGCTACCGCGAAACGTACAAGGTGAATTTCAACAAGTCGGACATCATTTGATACGATCGGGCACGTAATCCATCTTTCGTTAGGCAAAACGTATTCATTTACCGGACGTCGATTTTCGCTCACAATGCGCACAGCGTTAACAAAAGAGTGCACGGAGATGGCGAAGGCGCCGGTCACGAATAAATACACAATAAATTTGTATTCTTATTTGTGTTATCCCCTTTTTAATTTATTAACTTTAATTTCATGCTGAAAAGTAAAAACAAAATAATCCGTAAAAAAATCTACACGAGATAACTCGTGGTTGGCATTTTATATGCCAAAAATTTATAGTGGTTACCTAGTTTGATCTCCCCCGCCCCCCCCCCCCCTCTCCTTCGCAATTTTAATTCACATACGTGTATAGTAGCGCGAGATGGGATGCGAGGTGCGCAAACATCTTTCTTCTGATATTGTCGACAAATATTTATCGATTTCGCTATCAAAATAGTGTGTGTGTATGTGTGTACGTGCAATTTACAAGGCAACATCGAGAGATTATCGCTCGCTTGAAATGTTGAACAGGTATTAAAAATATATTGCAAATACTCCGTCGTGTAATTCCACTAGAGAGACATTTTTAAATTTTAGCCGTAGCGCAGAAAATGCACTTTTGCAGAGGTAAATACAATTTAATTGAGAAATAAAATAAAATCATTTTTTGTGAGGGGTCGTTTTTAAAAATTTCAAAATCGAAACAAGTTTTAACATTTAAAGTTTTTTTAATTTCTTAATTTAAATGTGGATGTTTTGGCGTTGTGTTGCCTTTCGGTCCACGCCATCACGCACAATTAAAAACGTCTCGCATTTGTTTCGGTAGCGAACCGGCTGCCGCCACCGTCGCTCGCTCAACTTTAAAATATACACCAGATCAGCATTCATTAAATTCGAACAATGCCATCGTAGCAAATTATTGCGACAATATTTATTCAAATCCGGCGGGGAATCATCGATTCTCCGACAAAAAGAAATCGCATCGTTGTTGCTGTTGTTTATCAATCGTTGCGTTTTTGTTTGGCGTCCGCTCTTATCGATAAAATGTTGCAGCGCATAAATCAACGATTTAATGCACCGAACACGCGTTTAAAGTTGCTTAAAACTTAGTTTTTGATAGTGTTTTGTTTTTGCTTTATTTGTTAATAATTGATTGGGGGTAGAGAAGATTAGGTGGAAGTGTTTTCCAGACTCTGTATTTTTTTCTCAGCTTTCGTTTTGGCGTGAGCGGAATTTCATCCAACGCAAAAAGCTAAATAATAAAGCGATAAATTTTTTCAGCGCTACATAATAATAATTTTGCGCCCGATTTTATCACTGTAACGTTTTACGGTTTTTTGTGTTTTGTTTACTCACATTTTTTTTATCAACGTATGTTACAAAAATCATGTTTGCGCTAAAATGCAAATTCAGGCAAATTACAGATTCATAAAAAATCGGAATTTCACCTGCGAGTTGTAAAGTTCCAACCATACAACTAACAAAATTTTTCGAGTTAATTCGTTGTTGGCCTTTGTAGTGGAAAAATTAAAATCTACGAAATAACTCGTGTCTAGCAGCTACAAAATCCATTATACATATACGAGATAACTTGTAATAGGTATAAAAAATAGTCTATTCGTTAACTCGTTTAATTTTATATGTGACTGTTTAAACTAGAGTTGGGCAGCTGACAAAATTTTATTCACGATCACGACACAATCACCAAAAGTTCTTAATTTTCACGATGTTCCCGAAAATCAATATTTTAATGATTCACGGTCACGATCACGATGACAACATCATTTCATTCGTCAAAATTGTGATATACTCGTACATCTAACTTCAGAACTTAATAATTGGGAAATATAGAAAGAACTGTATACTCCAATCAAGTTTTAATAATAAATATCAAGAAAGTAATAACAACATAGAATATATACCAAAAATTTTGAAGAAATTCACGAAATTTTTGAAAATTTTACGAAAACAACTCGAATATTTTATTTTTTTGCAATCACGCACGAAAATATGTATCGTGAGTGAATAATTTTAGTGACACGCATTTATCATGACAAATGCCTATCTCTAGTTTGAACCCCTACCACAACTGCACCTATAAATTAATAAATTGCACGTGTCTTAATAATAAAATTTAAAATTCTGCTTGTTTACAACCTCTACCGAAAACGTTTATCGAACAATTTTTCACAAACAGTGCCGCTCCGCACAAATTTCGCCCGCAACTCCCAGCAATATTAACTGTCTCACGTTTCAATAGCATTTTTACACATGTATATATCGGCGTGATGCCATACGTGCGATCGAATACGAAAAACCGCTTCGCATTTTTCAGATAATCTACATACGTACACATACACCACCACCCATACACAAATCTATATCTCATTCTCGTAGGTGATTCGGATGCATGCCTGTGAGACGATATCATCATTTTCTCGCTGGCAATGATGATGATAATAATAACGTTTTTAATATGAATGTGTGTGGATGTTATAATATATCATCTGCGTTCGCAAAAACATGCCAAATATTTGTCATCGGATAAATATTAAATTTTTTTTTGATGTTGCAAATCCGTCGACGTCGTTGTGCGTTAAAAAGAATTTCTACTTTGAAGTTTTTCTCCTTCGTGCGCGCGGAGATATTTGCGAAATTCACTAAGTTTGCTAATTGTTTGCATTTTTGCTACTACTATACGCGAGCGGATAAAATGATAACGTTTTTCTATTAAAAAATACGTAAATAATTTAAGAATTTCTGTAGTATTTGGAATATTTCCATTAGCGGAGAAAAAAAACCGAGATATCTCGTAGTTGGCATCTAGAATGCATATCATTTAAAAGTTCACATAGTGAAGTATAACCTATACAGCTTACTTTTTTAGTATCATACCTTTATAAGATTTAACATTACTTTTTAGACGGATTTTTCTTTACCTACAAAAATGTTTCCGATTTTCTTCCCGTTTTTCTTTGATCTCTGGCATATGCCAACAGATTTGTTTAGCGAGTTTCATTATTATTGACTGACAATCGAGAAGAATGCAGTTCTTTAACTTAACATTGAAGAATCTCTTGAAAATATCATTAAAAATAAGTTGTGCAGGCTTTATTTTTGTTGGAATGAAATGGCATTATGGAAGCCAACATCGAGTTAACTCGTATATAGTGTTGAAAAGTAGACACGCACGCCTCATAATTCCCTCGCCTACCATCTACGCAACAACAACAACACCACTCCATATAGCACACTTTGATTTCGTGTAATAATTCATAAAAGTCCGGTAATTAATTACCGCGGCAAGAATGATAAAAGTTTGTGCCGTTGCGCGCGTACAACATACACAAACACTCGAAAGCTCGTAAAAAGTTTTTGTTGCTGCAACAAAAAGTAAGCGAATAACGTATAATACATCCAACCATAAATTCGTTTCGATTATTTTAAAATGGCGCACGTAAATTATCGACGAAGTAAGAAAGGGAGAAAAAGAAACGACGACGCAGACGAGAAACTTTTCCGGATCCGGTCGCTTTGATAATCCGCTTACACATTAAATGCACATTCAATTTGTTTATAAAAACTTTTTCCTCATTCCATACATGCACGATCGCTAAAGGAAATGCGTCATTCGCGGCGCGCCGCCAATAAATCGCATTTGGAATTATAAATATGTGACAGTCGCAACTTTTTAATACGTGTGTGTGTGTGGCTTCAAGTTTATTTATTCGTTCTGGATCGTGATTTATGCCAGATAAAAATTTTATTTGTTTAAAGTTGGAATTTTAACCGGTAGTAGTGTTCAAATTCCGATCCACTGCAAACATAAAAAAGAAATCATTTTTTTCTAGGTCTAGATCATTAATAAGGTGCGATGTGTGTGCGATTATAAAACATAACTTTTGTTTTAATTTTTGTTCGCTAGAGACAGTGCTATGACTAGACCTTTTTTTGCCGAGACGCCTACTAAACTCGTCAATTAATTTTAATTTAAATCAATCATTATATGCCAGACAACTTATTTAAAATAGTTCACAAAAATGAGCCATTTGCGTAGTATACCTGTTCTCGCAATTAAAGAGTCGTCGTTTTCGGTGTTTATCTTTTCGAAACTAAGCCAATAAAAATGAAGAGTTTATTTATTCCAATCTTTGCATAATATACAATGGAGAGAAGCGAATATTAGAGGCAAGTGATTTTGTTTCTGAAGTTTCTTGGAATAACTTATATTCAATACGCATTACACAATTGTTGTTATTTTATCATAAAATTATTTGTTATGATTCCAAGAAATAATTTTCCTTATTACTTCAATTAAATTTTGAGGTATAGAGAGTATCGGCGCTTCTTTTCTAGATCTCATTTTAACTCATTCTGTTGTTTCATCTAATTTTACGAAAATTTATTGTTACATACGTGATTAACAAGTTGGTATATATAAAGAATGTGAACAAGAAATTTTAAAAGCTAGTAAACAACAATTAATGCAACTGCCTCACTTATTTTGGAGAGAGGTAGCCATTTGTGCTCCTAGCTAATGCTTTTCCGATAATTTTACTGAAACTTGTCACTCAATTGTAACTAAATTATATGGACAATAAGTTCTAACCTAATTCGAACGCTATTCTATATAATACAAAACTAAACATTCGTAGAAAATGAAAACTCATACACAAAACAGTGTTATAATGTCATTAGAAGAAATAATTATATAAAAACCTATAACCGCAAATGATTAACTCAAGGGTTAAAGAGAGCTACTACTTAATATTTTGTACAGGGTGCGGCTGCATAACTTCCTTTTTTAAAATGCGCGCCATTCATTCGGTTGATGTCGTAGCGGAGTGTTAGTGGTCTCGTTCGAGAGGGGGAACTTTAAAGTTTTGTCCCGACGTGTAAAGTTCTTCTCGAAGTCGTTTCCTGAGGACGCTATTGTTTTTTTAGTTATGAAGCCCATTTTCATTTGTGTGGAACCGTCAACAAACAAATTGAAGAAAATGAAGTCACAGTGACACTGAATTCGGACCGGTATGTAAACATGTTTCAGGAATTTTGTTTTCCATGGCAAGATGAGTTGGACTTAGGATACATTTGGTTCCAACAAGACGGTGCAACGGCATACACTTCAAGAGCATCGATGGCTGTTTTGAGGGAACACTTCCCAGAGCGCGTCATTTCAATTTGGGGCGATTTGGCCCCTTGCGATTTTTTTGTATTGGGTTTTTTGAAATTCTGTGTTCATGTGAACGCCACAAGTTCTGAAGACCAAGATCCAGAAAGAAATTGCCAACATAACGCCTGCTATGCCGGCAAGAGTCATAATAAAATGGGCTTCTTCACTAAAAACCCAATAGCGTCCTCAGAAACTACTTCGAGAAGAACTTTATACGTCGGGACAAAACTTTAAAGTCCTCCTCTCGAACGAGACCACAAGCAATCCGCTACGACATCAACCGAATGAATGGCGCGCATTATAAAAAAGGAAGTTATGCTGCCGAACCCTGTATATTGTGGTAAATATCAATTTGCGTCTATGGGATGTTCTGTGATTATGCTTTCTAATGGTGTTATGCATCATAATCACATAGAAAACAATAAGTGGAAATCGACACTGCAAGTGTTAAAAATAGCGTTCGAATTGAGTTTGAACTTATTGTACCTATACAATACAATAAGTACCTAAAAAAATTATATATATACAATATTTTATTGTCGCCTCTATCAAAACCCCTTCCTGTACAATTTCATAGAAAACTTTCCAATCAAATTTCGCCCATCACTTGTAGCATCACCAAGGTGCTCTCTACACACCAAACTAATTCAATTCGAGAACGAAAATGCAATAGATACGTATGCAAACGTGTATTCGTGGGTGAACAAGTACGGTCGACGGTACATTGTGGAGACGGGCGAGGTTGCAAACTTTTCAATGCGGTTTCAATGTACGGTTTATTAATTAATTGTGCACATGCACACAATAACCGGGGGTTTTTACGATCTTTCATCGAAACGAAATATATATATTTATAGAGAAAAATATTTAATTATCTAGGTTTTTTGTTGGCGTCTTGTTGTTGTTGTTTTTTATTATCGTGCGGCTTTTGATTTATTCATCGCCGGTCGCGCAATTAAATTAGCAAACATGCAGCACCGTGTAAATATCATTTAAACATTTATTTATTGTTTGCTGTAAAAATTTATCGGCCACGCGATTTTTTACGACCTGCCGGCTCGCTTTCTATGAAAATTTAATTTTCTTTTTAATAACTAGCTTAGAAATTGTTGTGTTTTGTAAATATGTTTTTTGTACCGTAAAAGTTAATTGTCCTCAAAAATTTTGTTCGCTTTTTTTTATTCGGTTATAATTATATTAAAAAATATTATTTGTTGTTGGAAGAGAAATTTATTGTCTAGGCCTAAAAACTATGACAATAAATTTATTTTATTTTTATCCTAAAGCCATTATTTATGCAGCGCAATCTAATTAAGCATGAAAAAGTAATTTTTAAATTGGATCGTTTTGTTTTTATCATCATTAATATGCAAACATTTTATTATTTTTTCATTTTTGATAGAAGAAAAACTTGTCGCATGTTTTAATGTTTTATTAATTGTTTTGTGTTAAAAAATTAATTAAATAGAAATTGCATTTCTTAACTAGAAATATATTCTTTCTCTTGGCATTCTTGCTGTTGTATGTTAATTAATGCTAAAAATTCTATTTTGTGTAGTGAAAATAGTTATTTTATTTTTAATCTCAAAATTTATCATTACAGCCTCCAATTACTGATCATACAATATGTTTGGGGTAAATACATTATATTTTCTCCTGGGCAAAAAAGTTAAACTTTTAAAATTTCTAAATTATTCCCACATATATTACAGCTCTCATTGTTTATTTTAACAATCTAATTTGACTTTTTCGCAGTTTTTAGTCTGTTGTGCACTAATTAGCGCCGAAAACTACTTTTTGTGTCATAAAGGAATCATTATATTTGTGTGGAAAATCTTTGCCTTTTCAATATTAATTAATCATCGTTTCAAATCATTTTCTCTTTTTTCGCATTGTATCCGCAAGCAAATAGCCGCTTTAAGTAGCATTTTTGATGGCATTCGCTCAACTTCCGGCATCGTGCGAATGTAATTAAACTTAGTTTTTCTTTTTTTTATTATTATTTCACTTCGACGGCGCAACTGGGCTGCTGCGAGCTAGTAGTCGTAGTTGAGCTTGAAAATCTCATTACGCCCATATTTATTAATCGATAATTTGTCGTGTACAGTGTGGAGCGGTGGGCGACTTTTTTTTATTGTCGGTCTCCGAAATGTAGAGATATCAAAGAGAAAATTAGGTAAACAAAGCCTGCTATAGTTGTTATTGGATGTTGGATTTATTTACAACAAAAATAATATTATTTAAATATTTTTGTTTATTTATAAAACATGACTAAATTACTAATATTTTTCAATATTTAATAAACAAAGATTTTTATTGTTTCTATCATGAAAAACATATTTATAACAGAAAAAATTGAATAAGAAACTTAATTGAGATAAATTAGTTCGAAAGCGAAATCGAACTTTGCAACCACAACAATAAACAAAAGCGCAATACACAAACGTTTCGGCGAATTGATTCGAAATGATTGTGCAATTTTGCCGAAACTCATCTATAAAACAATATCAAGTGTGTTTATTTTTATCTATATAGATATACATCTGGAGAGAGGAAAAAAAACGCTATCATATTTTATATTACTTCTATCTTTTAAAAAATAAACGGGCAGCAGCTTTTACTGTCAGCGAAATAAAAAAAGCGTTTATCGTCGTCGATAAAAAGCTGAATTGTTTAATTCACTCGCTACTCTCTTGTTTTTTTCTTGTTTCATCACATCGTCAATTAGAGATGTCTCCAAAACACAGTATTCATAAAGAAAATTAATTAAAAAATAAGTATAGAGACAATTTTGTGCCATTATTAATAATCTACGAGATAATTCGTAGTTTGGCGTTCGGAACAACTGTAATTTTGGAGATAACTCATGATTGGCACAATTTGATTGTGAAGAAACCAAAAAAAGTTTGTGAGTTTAGTAGTAAAATGTCCCAATTAAATATTTATTAGTCTCTTTGCTTATGCGTTTTATGTCAATACAAAGTTTGTGCGCGAAAACAATTTTTTTGCAACACAGATGAGAGAAAAAAATGATTAAGGATTTGCATAAAATTTAAATTACTCTAATCAAAAATTTACAAAGTTTGTTAATTTGCATTAAATATTTATGAAAAGGGCTTTATTAGAATTGCGCGTTTTTATTTCGAAACTAGATCGTTTCCTCTGCCTGCCTCCCAGTTGCAATCTACCATCACAGTCTTTTTTTTCTGTTAATGAAAAACTTTATATCAATGTAGGAGCGGTTGTCACATTGCGCTTAGTTTATTTGTTCGAGTGCACAGCGACAACACCGGCAACGAAATGAGAGGAGCAGCAAAAAGCAAAGAGAAAAAAAATTAAAACTCTTATTGCGGTTTATCTCAGTCAATTGTCTTCACTTCGAACGTATCTTTTGTTACAATTGCGGAATTAAAGTCGCGTCGAGTTCATGATTTTACGCTAAATGTAACAAAGACATCGGGAGTTTCATAAAGCGTATGACGGATTAATTTCCATCGCAACCGAATAGAATCCTACGAATCCGGACTAGTGAGTGCGTCGGATTAGTTAGCAACCGGATTTGCAGTTTATTTGGTAAAGGAATGAATTAACACACTGATCTAATAGACTAACAATCTGATCTCACTGACTGATGAATTTGCATGACTAACTAATCGACATAGAATCGGATGGACTAACAAGCTGATCTGACGAACTGAATTTGGATGTTTCAATGTTTTTTATAATGTATCATTTAATTTATGATTTTATTACCTGAAAATAAATCTATGAATTCATGACTTGACGAGCTGATGATCTGAAGAACCAAACATATGACGAACCTTCTCTTTCATGTTCAAAATAACCATGTGACGATAAATTGAATTAGCCTTTCTTGGAGTCGAATTTATGACTTTACTTTAGATGTAACAAAGACATCGAGAGTTTCATAACGCGTTTGACGCAACAGAATAAAATTCTATAAATCCGGAATGGTGAGTGTGTCGGATTAGCTGGCGTCCGAATTTGTGGTTGATTTGTCTGTCATGGTAAAGTGAAAAACTGGCACACTGATCTAATAGGTATAGCATCGGAGGGACTAATGAACTGATCTGACGAATTAAGTTTGGACGTTTCAATGTTTTCTTATAATGTAACGATGAACTGATAATTTAAAGATCCAACAACCTGACAATAAATCTATGAATTGGTAACCTGACGAGCTGGATGTTCTGAAGAACTAAAGATATGAC
Organism: Adinopsis sp. GC000173; assembly: GCA_030264715.1. Lineage (NCBI taxonomy): Eukaryota > Metazoa > Arthropoda > Insecta > Coleoptera > Staphylinidae > Adinopsis > Adinopsis sp. GC000173. Next base: position 29,237 of record JARJDW010020828.1, read on the forward strand.
GAACCTTCTCTTTCATGTCCAAAATAACCATGTGACGATAAATTAAATTAGTTTTTCTTGGAGTCGAGATTAAGTAACTAGCTGCCAGGCCGAGAAATTGTACCACCACCACCACCACACAAACAAAACACTCACGCAATCACGAATACAACTTCCAACAAAACTACATTTAAATTAAATTCCATAATTTATACATGCGAAATTAAACGGATTTTTTTCTACCACCCCGGAAACAATTTCGTTATTTTGCCGTTTATTTATTTATGTACGACGGCGGTTTTTTTTCTATCGCAAGCGAAAAAAAAACGAGGCGTTTTATATAAAGTGTTTTGTGATATATGAAGGTGATGGTAGTTTATCTTCCCAACGCACACATAGAAAATTTTATCGATTCCCCGCTTTTCATCTCATATAAGAAGTGAAAGCAAATAAGTTTTTTTTTCTTGCTTCGTGCGCCGCTAAGCTGTGCGTCATCGTCTTATTCCTCCTTTTTTTAAAGGAACGACCCGAACGTCCGCTACGCATTTGTCTTTTTGCCTAACAAAACGCATTAAATCCACCTTTTGCGTGAAGAGACGACGACGACGAAGGTGAAGAGCGACGCTATCGCATCGTATTGATAGTTTATCATAGGGACGATGATTAATCGACACGCAGGCGGTAGATTTTTGTCATTTTTATGCAAAGCGTCCGTCGATCGCTTAATTTTCAAGCGATTTTTTATAATATATATTTTATCTATGAATAAAGCATGTGGATGGTAAATCGCTTAATTTTCATGCAATTGTTCACAATACGTAAAATTATTCAATTGTTTTTTTACTATTTTCAATTGACAGTGATTGATTGCACGCATGTGAATGAAATGGCATAGCTACATTTTTTCGCTTTTCAATTGAAGAAGAAATTGCATTAAAATATTTGATTTCAAATTATAGGTGAGTAAGGTAGTAGTACATTACGTTCCTATACGAAATGTGTAAGGTTTTCTTGAAGTTAAATAATAATTAATAAAGCTTTTATTGATTTTTTGCAGTGTTTTATAACATAAAGGTGATCATAAATATGCTTATGAATTAGAAATGAAGTTGTTTTGAATAAAAAATAAAAACAAAAACAAACAGAATGAAGCAATATTTTCATAGATTTTTTACAATTTTATCATGGTAAAAGCGTTTGGTTGTAAATTGCAGGTGCATAAGGTAATGGATTGGGTATCCTATGCGAAAGTGCGTTCTTACTTATTCGTCAGATAATATTTCCAGCGCTTTCATTGATTTTCTTACTGTTTTGTGACATAAAGTGGATCATAAACATGTTTGTGAATTAGAAATGAAGTTGTTTTGATTATAAAAAAAGAAACAAAAGAAAAACGGTGAAGCAATTTGTGCTGCTTTTTATTAAATTAGAAATCGCCTCGTTATGCGAATGAAGCTCTGTTCATTGCGCAATGTAGGTAACGATGATCAGTTGTACAAAAGGTAGAAAGGGATTTGTGTAAAATTGTCATTTTTATGCAAACGCCCGAAAACGCGCTTAATTTTCATGGAAATTCGCTGTGTATTGTTCGGCAAAGTTTTATTGAACCATTGATATCGCACTATGAGTTTTATCAACTTTGATGATGATAAAGAAATTGCATAAATTTTGATATTTTTAACAGTAATGTACCTGGTAAATTTACATACTTATAAATTGATTAACTAAATGACTCATGATTTAATAAACTTATAGAGTATAGACTGTTGAACAGATTAAGTAAACATCTGATGGACTGACAAACTTATCGTTTGTCAATCTTATGGATTGATAAACAGATTTATTATCGATCTACTGAATTGTCGACCAAGCAGATCAACTCAACATCTGATGGACTGACGAAATGATCGACTGCTAAATGGATGAACTAATTTGTTGATGATTTGATAGACTTGATGAAGTTGTAGACTAATAATCTGAAAAACCTGTTGGGCTAACGAACTGATGGACTGATAGATTGCTAGTTTGATGGACTAATAAGCTGATTAATCGACAATTAAACAATCTTACAGATCGATGAATTGATTAATTGACAATCAGATGGACTTACAAACTGACGAATTGATCGAATGTTAATCTGATGAACTGTTGAACTGATTGATCGACGATTTGACAATATTATAGATGGATGAATTGATCAACCAATAATTTGATGGACTGACAAATTAATGAACAGATGGAATGCTACTTTAATGTACTAACGAACTGATGAACTGATCGATTACTAGTCTGATGGACTGATGGGCTGATTGATCGATGATTTGACAATTTTATAGATTGATGAATTGATTAACCGACAATCAGATACGATAGACTTACAAACTGATCGAATGCAAATCTGATGAACTTTCCAACTGATTGACCGACCAGTTGTCAATCTTTTAAATTGATGAATTGATCAACCAACAATCTGATGGGCTGACAAACTGATGAACTGATCGAAAGCTAATCTGATGCACTAAAGAACCAATGAACTGATCGATTGCCAGTCTGATGAACTGATCAACGATTTGACAATCTTATTGATTGATGAATTGATCAAGCAACAATCAAATGGACTTACAAACTGATGAACTAATTGAATGCGAATCTGATGAACTATCGAACTGATTATCCGACTAGTTGACAATGTTATAGATTGTTGCATTGATCAACCAACAAACTGATGGACTGATAAACTGATGAACTAAGCGAAAGCTAATCTTATGCACTAAAGAACTAATAAACTGATCGATTGCCAGTCTGATGGACTGATCGGCGATTTGACAATTTTATAGATTGATGAATTGACCAAGCAACAATTTGATCAACTGATCGAATACTAATCTAACGGACTGTCGAACTGATAGAATGACCGAATTTCAATATTTTCAGAGTGTTGTCTTGTTTAACCAATTAAAGTGTCGTCTTTTAATCTAGCGTAATTGCATTTTGCGATGCCGCCATTCTGAAATGCTTTTATCAAATTAAAATTCGGCGTAAAATTTAGATCTTGCTTAGGCTTCACTGTTGCGCCAGCCACCCGCCCGAAAATAAATTTAATTAAATTAATATAAATTAATCTCCTTACGCGCATTATGAGCGCTTAGAAATCGCTAAGCGTTTTTCGTGCGCTTAATTTATTGTTTCGCACCCAACACACATACGTGAATTTGTTATACTTGATTTACTAACTTTAAAGTTTCTTCGGAAAACTATAGTAAAGAGTTTGGGATGAAACGAAAAAAAAAAAAGGAAAAAGAGGAGCAGCAACAGCGAGCAACATTAAATTTATGGCCATAAAACAACTTTACCTTGTTTTTTAAGTTTTTCCTTTTTCGATTTCGGCGCTCTTATTCATTTTGCTTGCGCCCATCCACAACTATCTACAATAAAATTTCGTCCTTAAAATAAAACACAAAAAAAAACTTTTCTCTCCGCTCTTTTTTTGCTTTACGAGGAGTTTTGCCTCCGCTCTATTGTGAAAGCAATAAAACGCAAGGATTTCGTATAGCTGAACGATTATCAATTATCTAATAATCATACGAAACAATAAAGCAACAATAACGTTCGTTCGGCGCCGACTCGATACGTATGTTATAAATTGTGCGCTCGCGCTCTACGTCGAATATATACGAGTATGTGGAAGAGATTCTGGTATTAGAAAATAAATTATCGTTCAAGTAGTGCTGCGGTATCGCGTACGTAGTACAGATACGTACTCGAATGAATTGTCCGCAAAAAAATGCGACAAATAAAATCAATACAACGGCGAATTCAAATTAGAATTTTAAATTAATTTATATTATTATTAACAAATATATTGATGTGTTTTTTTATTTTTAGGTCTTCTCATGCCACTCCTAGACCTATTAATGCTCCTTCTTTTGTCTGAATTCCGTCACGGATTGTTTTTCTAAAGTTTTTAGGACAAATGTAAGTCTTTTTTCAGTTTTTAGTTCCTTAGATATTTTTAAGCGACAATAATATTTAACAACTTTTGTCATTTGATAATGTTTGGAGATGAAGCCTACTAATTAATATTATTTGATTAAATTAACACTTTAATCTGTATTTAATTGCACATTCTGTGTTGATTTTTCAGTCCATTCGATGCAGTAATGTAGGACAATTAAATGCATCAAAAATCACGATTGATTAACGCCCTTCTGGCAGGCATATTACCATAATAAAGCGCATTTTTCAGCCGCCGGCCGTACGTAGAAAGATCACCCGGACGACAAAATGCTAAACAGCCAGTTAGCGTTTGACAGCTGATTAACATTAGCCGCTATTATTTCACATGCTCCAAACCAAACAACAAGCGTACAAATTCCGTACGCAAATATTTAATTGAATTTTAATTTCAATAACTAAATAGCAGTCAATAGGCTTCAATTAGGAAATATCGCCTCAAAAATATTATTAGTTGCGTCAAAAATTCTTATTTTAAATAAAATTTGAGCAATTTGATTAGTACATGAGGCACGATTTTAAAGAATATTACTACTTGCAATTTCAATTCTTACAAAAATTATTAAAAAATTATTAAATTTCGAAATTTTTGCATTTGCAACAAAGACTTGATTAAAGTTTCTTTATTGCCCAAAATACCTAATTTTGGGACATTTTTAACATTCTGTTTTTAGTTGCACTCGTAGGCATGCTACTAAGCAACGATACAATTATCATAGATGGCAACTAGGAAGATTAACATACGTTGAATTTGAACAATTTTTACGAAACGCAACCCAAGCTCATCCTTAGAAGGATTTGCGCCAGGTAAATCCATAATTCCATAATCCTTGGGAGCGTACATAGTCATGTGTTTAAGTTGCTATGATAATTCATGCGCTGATTTTTTGTCGCGGTTATATCTATGATACTAGTAGCGTTGATTAGCAGTCTCATTATGTGCACAATCTTCGAAATGTTGTTACATGTCGAATCAATTTTAATAAAAATTTCAGGATTCAGGATATAAGCTATTTTACTAGATATTAATTGGATTGAAATTGTATAGCTAAATTTTGTCATTTTTAATCAACTAATTTATACGTATGCAACAAAATTTAACATCTATAGTATGAATCAAGTAGTCGCACCAAAAAAGTGGACACACATTATTTACCAATACGTTTCTGTAAAATGCAAATCCGTTGTATACACGTAAATTCATACATGCATGTCGCGAAATTAGCATTTCATGTGTAGCGCCCGAAATTTTTTTTAAATACATCTCTGTCAATGTTTAAATCCGAACGCATAAATAAGATAAATTCATATGTGTTTGTATAATAAAGAGCGAAGCATTCCATGCAGAAATGCACAATAATATAACAACAACAAAAAAAAACAACAACAAATGAAATAAACACACTATTGCCGAGTGCAGCGCGCTGGCTGCTACGTTGTTGCCATAGTGTATGAAATTTTATGCGAAGCGCGTTTTATTTTCTATTTCGACGATGGATAAATAAATATGATTATGCGCGCGCTCTGCCATAATTTACGTATAGAAAATTAATAAATAATAAATCGATGGCTCGGCACCGCGCACTTTGATGCACATGCCGTTCTTTTTTTCGCTAAAATGACGCTTAATAAAATCTAATAAATCATATTATTCGAACAACTTCATAATCAATTAATTCGGCCGTACATTCGAACAAGTTATTGCCGGGGTATAAATTACAGCGCACAGCACTCCATTCAAATTTTAATTACGTCATAATACATAAAAGAGTATTTTTTTCTGTTTTATTAAGTAATTTACTGGCGCAATAACTTGAATTGAAATTCGTTTATAGTTAATTGGTAAAGAATTATTTAATTTTCGCACGATTGCCACTTAATGTTTTTGGATTGTTGAAATTTTTTTAGGTGATTTGTAATTCTATAATTATTTAGGGTATTTAATTCTTTCCTTAAAAAAAAGGAAGAAAATTCTTGTTATAACTTGACTGATTTAAAACAAAGATTTGTCTCATATTATTATAGATAATCTATCGAATATAGGTATATTAATAATTTAGCAAACATTTAGGGAATATTTCGGTAAATTCAATATATCTATGACCGGTTTCTCTTAAAAATTCCAATAACAATCACTGGCAACAAGTAAATCATAATTTTGAAGTTTATTTATTGAAACAAATACGAATTACCAAGCAGTAAGTGTAATAATTTCCTTTAAAAAGTCGAAATAACAGAAATTTCTTTGGAATCAAGTACTGGCTTAAGATTCTAATACACTATATACCGATGATTGTGACTCCACAGCTCAGTGTCCAGAAAAGCCATTTTGTGTGCAAACGCCCAATTCGGATATCTAAACGTACTTATATATTATCTAGAAATACCGAAATCATAATATTACCGTTCGTTGCGTCGCACATTTGATGCTATTTCAATTTTTACAATATTTTCTCTATTTTGTAACATGTAAATGTTGATAATGTAAAATCGTTAATTAGATTTTATAATTAAGTGTGCAATATAATACTTCTATCCTCCGCATCCTTCTGATGCTTGACTTTAAAAAATGTAAAGCGAAGCAATTTCAATTTTTTAAGATCAAAGAGATGTTAAAGTTAATATTATTAAAAGATAGCTCTTTTTTAAATCTTAAACATTATAAATTATTTAAGGAATATTTAGAGTTTATATTTACTCGTATAAAATGATATCAATTACGTATATTACATACATTTATTCTGCATTATCTCACACAATGATTAATCTCCAATGTCCTCAATCAGTTTATGCTCAGTGTTTATATTTAGACTGACAGAAAAATAAACTATGGAAACGATGGATGTATAGAGATGGATGATTCACTTCCAATCTATACTACTATAGTCTGTGTAATTTAACATGCATTTCACGTTATAGTCAGCACTTTTTGCAGTATCAATATAATTTAACAGCAGAGTTAAATGTTTTCAGTATGTTGGTATTGAAATCCATATATGCCGATTATAAACCAAATTTGATAATTGTATTGACATTGGATGGCTCTTGTAACATTTGCGAAATGATTGGACCAAATGTAAAGCATACCTAACTTTAACATGAGAAATCAAAACGTTTGACAACGTTGAATAACTGTGAGGTGAAATGTTTCCCAATTGAACAGATTATATGTTAATTTGCTCGCCATATATTGAAATGGTTGCGTTTTAGGTTATGTTGTTTCGGAACTTAATGTTGTTATTGAAAGAATAGTAGATAATAATAATAGTAATTGCTATCCCAAGAAATTGGTGTTTAATATACATTTTATATGATTTTGTACTGAAAAGTAGTTTGAAATTTCGCGACTTGTGAGATTCAATAGCTCCTTGAATATATCCCTTGCATATCTCCCATTCTATGGAACCAAAATTTTCGGTCCACGCTTTGAGGTGAATAGACGTGGACCACTTCAGTGTTTTATTTTAACGAATTTATTAGCACTTAAAGGCGGGTCTACAATAGTCGTAGTCGTAGAGTCGTAGAGTCGTAAGACAGGTCGTAGTCGTAGAGTCGTAAGGCGTAGGCGCAGTTGTATATGAGCGTCGTGTCTACATAAGTTTCTAGGATTGCAGCGTTTAACCAATCAAAAATCAGATAGGAAAGTGCGTGACGTATGAGCCGCGAATTTTTAGGTTGACAAGTGGGCTATTGCATTTTGATATCACTACGAAAAACACAATACGACGAAACGTCAAATTTTTTAAACAATATGACGTTGCGCTTTGGGATGGCCTCTGATTGGCTAGTCGTATGATCGTAGTCGTTGGAATAGGAATTGAACCTATTCGAACGACTACGACTACGACTACATTACGACCGGAAGTTGTCACTCCAACGACTGTCAAAAATCCTGAACGACTTGTCTTACGACTCTACAACTACGACTATTGTAGACCCGCCTTTAAATTAATGAATTGATTTACCAATATTTGAAACTGGGTCTATTCGCAAATGTACTGTTATAGTGTCAGTAAGCTTCATGTCATATCTGAATCTATCACAACATTCTGCCTTAAATACACGGATGGCTTGTAAAAACATATCGATGTTTTGCTTGTCCTCTTCATAACATGCAAGATTTTGATGTAATTCGTCATTTTTGGATTGTAGATGCTCTTTAGTCGTCTCTAGTTCTTCAAGTTTTTGCCGCAATTCGTTGTTATTAGTTAAAAGATTTTCATTCGTTGATTTCAATTCCTGAAGTTGCTGTTGAAGCAATTTCATGTCTGTGGGTTGAAGTTTATCATACCATTTTAAAAATGTGTTATTTTCTAATTCGCATTGACTATTTGAAA
>JARJDW010020831.1:0-16562 GCA_030264715.1 Adinopsis sp. GC000173
ACGTCTTATCAGTAGACTGATTATTTGCAATATAAGGGCCAATAATAGAATAATAAATAACATTTAATAGCCGTACTTATTACATAAATTAAAATAAATTAATTTTGTCGCGTCTATGATAACAATTTTTGCTTAATTACTTTAATAGTTTTCGACCCATACATACGTAAAGTATATAAATTTTAATTAATTCATTTGTGTGGATATGGTATAAATATATTGTAACTACCTTAACTTAACTTAAACAGACTCCATCTCTAAAACAAGTTTCATATTTCATCCAACACTGAAGGCACGAAGAATTAATCACGTGAAAAATGTTTAAAATCGCAATTGTTCTCGTAATTACGTTGTATCTAAATTCGTTAACATCGTGTAATGCACAAGGATTAGAGGTCAGTATAACGTTCAAATGTAAAATTACATAAATAGGTATATATTGCTCTGTTTTAAAATAAGTGAGCCATTTGAACTTTGATTTGTTCCAAAATAAGTGAGTCATTTGCTTAGTGTACCTGTTTTCCTATATTAAAGAGTCGTTTTTGATATTTATCTTTTAGAAACAGGTAAATGAAAAATGTCAGTTTAATTTTTACAATATTTACTTAAGTCTGCACCACTCGAGTGTCCTCCACCATTACGTTTTAATATAAATCATATGGGAAAAGTAGTTTTTGATTTTGACAGGTTTTGTACTTATTATTAAAGATATCAACTTCATTCAAACAACAAAATAAAGTTAAATACCATACGCAGGTTGCTACAAAGAATTTTTTTAGAAAAATTACTTTGTTAAAACCGCAAGTAGCATGAAATAAACCCGATTTTTTATATGCTATTTTTCAACTATTTATTTAACCTTTTTCTAAAAAACATCTCTTTGTAGTATCCTGTGTAGATTTTTAAGTTTATTTTTGCTATCTTTAATAATAAGCAAATGGCTCACTTATTTTGAAACAAAGGTAGTAATATTTAACAACATAATACAGGCGTTCGAAACGGACGAAATCGTTCCGGATGTGATCGATGAGGTGCCGCAAGAGGTATTAGCGATTGTCTACGAGAATGGTAAAACTGCCGATTTTGGCAACGAGCTGAAGCCAAGCGAAGTAGCAGATCAGCCACATGTAGACTGGGCTTATGCAGAAGGTGCTTACTATACATTGGCTATGGTGGATCCAGATGCGCCGACTCGTAATGACTCTACATTGGCTGAGGTGAAACACTGGCTTGTGGCAAATATTAACGGAACGAATATGGGTGATTCGGATGTCATTGCCTTCTATTTAGGACCTGGGCCTTCAAAAGGGTCTGGATTTCATCGTTACGTGTTTTTAGTATACAAACAGCAAGGAATAATAGACGTTGATGATGAGCCAATATCGGGGGCATGGTCGACAGCGAATCGGTATAATTTCAGCATCAGAGATTTTGCTAAGAAGTACAATTTAGGACAACCACTAGCTGGTAACTATTATATCGCACAATGGGAACCGTTTGTTGACCAGCGAAATCAAAAACTAGAAAACTGATGTATTAATATTTTAATAAATATGTATTATGATTTGAGTACTTAAACTTAAAGGTCAATTATAGTTTACACAACATAAACGTACTCGTTATTGTTTTTTCAAAAATTGTGCAAGAAAAGCGCACGTGACAAGACTTTATAGAATTGTATGGAATTGGATATAGACATTTTCATAACAAGGTTAAGAAGTGAATTAGGCATTCCAAAATATGTCATTTTAGCTACTGAGAAACAACCTGTCAAAATAAAGTCTTCTCTTTTTTGTGCCAATGCTGTCTTATTTCTTGAGAAATTCCACTTTACGATACTTTTTGATGATGATTTTAACTTTAATATATATTATAATAAAATTGATTATGAGTCACTTTTTCCCTATTAAAATATTGACCACAGGTTGTACCTTAGTCGCCATTTGACAGTTATTTGTCATGCAGAATGGGATCTTCGTCTTAGGAAAAACGCCAGTGTTCCTTGCTATGAATTAAGTGTTTGAAATTATAAATAAACCCATTGTCTAGAAAAATAAGTATTTCACTGAGTTAATACTAAGAAAAATAGTTTGGAATTTAATTAGATGGTTAGATAAGCTACTCTCTTTTCATAAAATTGCTTTTCAAACAATCATATTTTACAGATTAGAATAGGAAAAGTCGTAGCTAACGAAGCACACAATTTGAGGAATAAACATCAGTGTCATAATCAATCATACCCCCGCTACCACAAGAATCCGATCGCATTTTCAAACTTACAGCCCTATGGAATACGCGTAATGTATACTTAGAAAGTCGTAGTTGGCTTTGTACCATTGATATAAGGCATACTATTAATTAATTACTAGATATTCGCAGTGGGCGTTGTATATTTACTTAGAGTCAATTTCGCTTGCAGGTGATCGGATTCTTGAAGTAGCGGGTGTAAAATAATAAAAGATCGAAACCAGTTTTCAAACAATATTTTCTAGTTAATGTGGTTGCCTATCAAAATTTTTAAAAAGCAGCAACTTCACATTTGACAGCAAACAGTTGAGTTCCCATAAGTTTACATTACAAACAGTAAACAAAACATCGAAACAACGCGCAATCAACAAAATTTTCGTGAACCCGCTTTTACACACCATTACCCAAAGATAATTTCTTATTTATATAAAAAAAACGTAGAATGCAAGAACATCATAATAAAACGAGCTTCAACAAAGAGAATGAAAGTGAAAAAGTACCGCCGCCACCAACAGCAATTAGTAGCTCGGATAGAAAGCCGAAAAAGGATAAGCGTTTTAAGCACAACTGGCGTATCGATATGCTAGCGGTGCCCAAGGGCCATCCCGAACTGTTGGAGATGTTTCGCATGTCGCCGAAAGAGCGTGCTGAATTTCGCAAGACGCTCAGCGAAAGCTCGTTGCACAAGAAGAAGAGTAGACCAAAGGTGCCGTTGGAGGAGGATCGGTTGCGAATGAAACGTCTCCAAGAATTATCGGTAAAAATGCCAAGGTGCGTTGATTCACATTCATCTCATCCCTCACGTCCATCACGATAATTTATTTATTGACGTATTTATGAGACATGGCTAGTGTGATATTCCTTTTATTAATATGGTTACCAATTTGTAGGTTTTATGGACAGCAGAAGAAGTTGTATGCGCCGCTGTTGGGCCAAACATTTTCAAATAGAATGGACGAAAATATTCAAATTTATAATAACTCAATTTATAATGAATATTCAAGAGCAAAATTGAAAATGAAGTAAGGTCTAGTTTTTAAAATTTTAAAATTAATTAAATTATTTGTTGTTATATGCACTGTTATTTTGTATATTTATTATAATAAATTGATTATATATACATACGAGCAATCAATATTCCGCCTCTCTTCTATAATCGGACTTTGGACCACATGCTTTTGGAGGATGAGATCTCGCATTAAACGAAACTGATTGCTTTCTTTGATTTGCATTGATTTTGATTTGTTTTAGGGAAATGATGATGAAAAAGAAAAGTCATTCGTCACTACGTAGTCATGGCAGTAACAAAAGTAGCAAAAGTGGTAAGAGCAAAAAGGGTGTTTCTCAGAAGGGTGATAAACTGAAAAAGTCCCAATCCGCGATGCTCAAAGAGATGCTACAATATATTGCTGGACTTGCAAAGCCAAAGAAGGTTCATCCACCAATGAAGATCGACGTACGTTGTCAAACCATATTCAACGATCATTTTGCATAGTAAATCAATATCCCAATTCCAATTGGATATGACAGGTTCATTAGAATCAACCGGCCGAATGAATAGGAAACGACTGCTACTTCTCAAAATTTTATAATTAATGCACCCTTGGATCTGTCAGCGGACAAGTTTGACTATTTGGAATAAATGTTGAAGTCTTTTAGTGCAACCCATCAATTGTATATTGCTATGGGAATACCTTTTGAGAAGTGCGTCGTTTCCAACCGATTCGGGACAGCTGATTGGAATCAACATTATTATAATAGTTTATTTTAGACTTTTTACAGCAGATGGTATACAATAGACTCTTGATTATTCGCAATCATCACGGGTAATCTGCAAAACTGAAAACCTATGATAAATCTATCTATGCCTAAATTTTTGCTTTCCATTTCCATTATTGAAATTACTCACTCTAATGAGCTATAGTGGTAACTTTGATGAAATTTTCATGAATGCAAACAAATTCGGGAGGGTTTAAGCAATATTAGTCCAATTTATCTAAACTAATGTCTAGAACGAAATTGGTAAAATACTGCATATTCTTATGGGTAAATTTCCTATACATTAAACGGGTGTTAGATACGAGAGTATTACTAGCTTATAATATCAAGACAATTAATCATTTCCGCATTTTGCTTAACACCATTGCAAATAACCAACATAAAGGTCGGCTACCACTATTTCCAATTTTTCTACACAATTTACACTAAGAATGTGTTAAAAGAAATGTAGGAAGAATTAGATCTTACATATCCATTATTATTGCAAATTTATTACAATCCTGCTTACTTCAATTCCGAGCCGGATTAAAACTTAAGTTGGATTTAGACAAGGCATTAAATTCAATCAAGCAGAAACATAAATAGCTTTCACATAAAGGGAAAGTGATCTGCAATATTAAATCAATCTTTTAATTTTTCTTATCAATAGAATAACTATGTTGTCTTTAGGAGTGATGCATTTTTTCATTAATTTTTCGAAAATTCTTTTTAAATCGTTTGCTACAAATCAAAGTGCTTAAAGTATAACTAAAGTAGGCAAATAAAAAGAATTTAGCGGTACTGTTAGCCAAAGTAACATAAAATTTTCGAAATTCATTTATTATTATTATTATTATTATTATTATTTATTTTTTTCTCAATGCTTTAATCTGGTAAAACAATAATATTATTTTTGATAAATTTTATAAATACAAATTCGTTTCGCATTATCATATTTTAAATAGGAGTATCTATTTAAAGATAAATTTTGAAGGTTGAATAGTTCTAATAATTTATATTCTTCATACACCATAAAATTTATAAAAACTTTAAGACANTAAATACAAACTCGTTTCGCATTATCATATTTTAAATAGGAGTATCTATTTAAAGATAAATTTTGAAGGTTGAATAGTTCTAATAATTTATATTCTTCATACACCATAAAATTTATAAATACTTTAAGACAAATATCGCTGCTATATCTAAAGTAATTTAATCTTATAATCATAAAAATCTCCTAATAGCATGGTTTTCTAAGACAGGGTAACAGTGAGAGAAATTATTTTTGTTTGGATTTGCAAATTACTGCTCTTTTAACTCATTATTTAATTGCCCTTTAAAGGCTATTTGTTACACTCTGTAACAGAAGCTTACAAGTTTTTTTGACTATGAGTGCTGATACCTTTGAGTTACAGGCTCTAGACATTGACCTTATTTGCTTATTGGCTACTCCAGATCTGCTTTAATTTCAAATCATTCGTAAAAGTCTAAATCAAACTAGAAGTATAAGTATTGAAATTGGAATATTAATTTACGAATTTACACTAAATGCCTTGAATGAACTAATGCTTACCTCCATCCAATACAGTAAAATAATAAGTGTATTTTTTATTTTAGCGTGGAAAACGAGGCAATATAGATGCATTATTAATCCGCCTACATAAGTTATCAACACCGAAACATTTTTACATACGTCCATCCCAAACAACTATGTATAATATAAATAAGGTAGATAAAGTTTATTGTTTTTTTATGTAAGGTTCATTTCCAATCGCATTTTTGAACTAATTCAGAATTAATTTGGTTCCAAATCGAATTCGTACGTAAAAACTGAATTTATTAAAATATTAGTTTATTACCGCCTAAGTTGAAATGGTCACAGGAATTCGTAATTGTATAGTGAAAACATTGTATTAGCACGTCAACTATGCTTTCCATATTACACCATATGGTAAAATGAAAGCTATATAACCTCAGTTTGACAATGATACTTGCCTTTGAAAAGGGATTGTTTTTTTAGTTCAGAATCAATTCAAAACTAGTAAGCGAATTTAAAATTCGGAATCTGTTCAAAGTGCATTTGGAATGCATTTTTTTAATTAGATGACATGAACTAGTTCGGAGCTAATTTAGAATGTTTCGTTGTAGGTGAGCGGAGCTGCCTTAGCATACAAAATTACCGAACGTGTATTGGAATTAGCACGTCCAGTACATAGACGCTACCATGAAGATTTGATACCTGGCGCAGTCGTTCCAGAAGCCCTGAAAGCGAAAGGTATGCTGCTGTATATGTGGTTGCGTACATTTGACAATTTTTTTTGTAATGTAGTTGGCCATGTAACATCAACAACAAAAAATAATCTATCAAAATTTTCGTTTTTCATTTCCACTAATATTCATTTACTTTTCGTATTCATCCAAATTATTCGTTCATTTAATCGCAACAAAGTGTAATTGATGGCGTTTTGCATCCGACGACAGTTCTGAGCTAAAGTGGGATTTGATTTCAGCGACTCCTAGGTTAGAGCAATTAGCCGTACCGAAAGCAAGGGCTAATGTTGGCGATTCCGATTACAATGAAAATGCATTTAAGATAAGTCCAAACGCTTTGAAATATAAACCAACCCAGCGCGTGCTTGAACTATCTAAACCACTCGAGCGCAACAACTAAAGAATATATCAAGATAGGAAAAAGTTGAAAGTTTTTTTTTATGTAAATAAGAAATAAGCAATAACCAATATACGAAACCGAACAATTACCAAGCAAACTCAATACAGAATAATAATTTGAATATAACTGTTAATAATAAGTGAAAAAGTGAATTTATTGTTGCTGAAATAAATACAATTTAGAAAGATGGCGCCAAGATTGAACTCAACATTGCAGCGATGGTGTGAGCTAAATTCGAGACCGAAGCGACAATTTTCACCTGAGAAAATCAGTGTAAGTAACAAATCCATGTACAGTATAGAAACAAGTTTAATAACACTGTTTTTTTCATTTTTAGAGAGGTAAACGATTACCGCTCGGACGTTTACTACCTCGATTACGATTATTAGTTGAGCTGCCGCGTCGCAAATTGATACCCGATAATTGTCCAATGTTACCGGAAGTAATACACTTTTATTCAAAATCGCTGCTCAAAATTAATCTTAAAAATTGTAGAACAATAAAAAGCTAAATACTTTGTATATTTCTAGCTCAGTAAGGCGGCATTATCATATAAACCGACCGATCGAATAAAGCGGTTAGCAGAACCGGTAAATCGTGACTATTCAAATGCGGGTGATTGTGCGATGATGATTGAGGTAATTTTCAGCTCTAATAATTCTTCAAATTTAATCAATTGAGCAACACTTTTGCCAAGATAACAAATTGATTTTTTAACAAAAATTAGTGTACAAAGCCTGCCATAAGAGTTTGCGGTTACTTAATTATTATAAGTAAGGAAATTCATAACAAATCAGATTAACAAGAGTGAACGAACATATATAGAAATTAACAAACATGTAAGATGGGTTGTTGCATATTGAAATAGTTTCTAATTTCTCTTAAATCAACCAAATGGAAATACTTTGCCGTCTAGACCTTCTTCTTAGGTTAATACAAGGGTGGTTCCCAAAGTATGCGGCCTACCCTAGAAATAGTGCTAAAAACAAATAATCACTATGATATTTGTTCCAATCCGTTAGATGTCGATCTTCAAAATTACAACCATATATATGTAATTGTTTTATTGTTGTGAGCTATTTAAAATGGCACAATTTTTTATTTAATTTATATTTTTATTAATTAGGCCCCATTCGATTATATTCTTTTTCCCAAATCTCAAACAATGACTCGCTGGGCAAAGATTTACCTTAAATGAAGAGGTCAAATCTACAAGAAACGCGTGTTTAGCAAAATTAGATGACAGCTACTTTTTCAAAGGATTTAAAAATGTTGGATAGTGGCTGGACTAAACTGAAACATAAAAGATAAAAAATAAATGACGTGCCTGCTGTTGTGTTAGGCCGCGAACTTTAGGAATCTCTCCCTTAGGTATGTTGTCAATTTCCTTACATACAATCTAAATTACCTCTGCAATCCCGCATTGCTTTTCTCTATGTACTCTTATGCCTTCGGTTTTGCGCACCAATCCCTCTTAAGATTATTTGCTTGGCGATATATCTTACTCTGTATTTCAGAAAGTATCAATTGCATTTCAGAATAGTCATATTAATTTTGAGAAAACATCAAAGGTTTGTTTTATCAGACAACAAACTGTCTAATGAAAATCCAAACAGTTTTGGACGTCACGATAAAACAAATCTCGTCAATGAAGTCATTTTCACGCATTTGACTTTAAATTTGTTATTTGTAAAAACGAGATTTGTTTCATATTTCCAACATGTCTGATAGAACAAACCTCAAATGTATTTCAGATAAATTATATTACTTTCAGAACACATAAAATACGGAAAACGTTAATATGTTCAGAAATTTAATTGACGCATTTCTGAAATATAACTGGAAAAGGTGTAGTATATAAGAGAACCTAATTTAATATAAAGCTACTTTGCCTTTTCGGAAAAACAGAAAATTGTGATAATTTGATCGTTTTGCTAAATGAAATCACTTTCAAACTATTCAGAACTCTCTTTTGATTTGACACATCTCCTCTACACCTTTTTTAGTTATGTCATAGAGTAGTGAAGGTTATGTCAGAAGATGTTAATAAATTTTGTAAAGAATCAAATTATATAAAATATTTCGACAAAATCAATCAATTCTGAAATAGTCGTAAGACTGTTCTAAGGAGTGACTGTATATTATTACAGCTCAATTCAGTGATAACACGAATTAATTTGTACTAATCGGTATGAAATTTCTTTTAGTTGAGTCCTAAAGCGTTAACCTATGTTGCGACTGAGCGTATAAAGATATTAGCCGAGCCGCGGGATCGATGTGAGCCAGAAACAAATGCTCTCCCTACACCAGTTAGTCGAGCTGCTTTGGAATGTTCTCCGTCTGATCGAGTTACATCATTGGCTAGACCTATACAAAGACGTGATCCATGTAGGGGTATTCCACCGATCAGTAAGGCCGCGTTGTCTGGCAATGGTGTGTTTTGTTTAGTAAACCCATGTGTTTGTAGATATATTGATGTACCTATTATTGCAGCGAGTCCGAGAGTAACCGAGCTGGCAAATGCAAAAGTTGCTGAAGATAATAATACGAATAAGCATGCGTTCGAGGTAAGTGAGGCGGCAACGAAGGCCGTTGCTACTGAACGAATTACGAAACTGGCACAACCGAAATTCATCTTTATTCGACCATGCTATTACAACTTTCGTGAATACCAGGAGAAGGGAATAGCGGAATATTACTAGTCAATGTTATTCTTTGTTTAAAAAAAATATAAATTGCAACAATAAAACCATTTTCATACTAAAAAATAGTTTGTATTACAAATGTGATGAAACTACACCCAACTTGCTAATTGTATACGTTACAATGATACCTTGCAAATTAGATTTTAATTCGATAAATAAAATATTTAAATTGTTCCAAATAAAAAATTTTGTATTATAGGCAACCAACCATACACAATTATTTTTAACTAAATTAAACTGTCGATACGCAAATTACCTCGCAAAAGTAATTATTTTGGCAATGTTAAAACAAATCTATACTGCAATTCTAGTTCTATCAATAAATTTGCACAACTGGAATGAAAGATATGCAATGTTGGCAGCGAGCGTCAAAACAATAACACGAAGGGTTCATTCCGGCAAGCAAAACGTTCTAATTATGAGCGCAGGGCAAAAAATTAGTAAGCGACGCAGCTTTGATAATCCATATCCGGATTACTCGCTGGAGGCAGCGAAGGATATCCTCGACGGAGATACAGTAAGCCAATTTTACAACAATCATTATTCTAACCTCAAAGCCGCTTTGTTTATTCCATGGATATTGTTATTGTAGATACGTACGACGACAAAGGTGATACAGGCAATACCAGAAAAATGGAATAACGTAACAGAGAAGTTTAAAAAGCATTTAAAACGCACCGATAGTTGTGTGTACACAGGAACGGCAGGTGTTGCTATGCTTTATTTACGTAAAAACCCATTAGATGCTGAAAATTTAAAGGTAAATTTAACTACAAAGTAGATTGCATAACAAATATTTACATTTTCAGGAAGTTAAAGATCTGCTACAAATAAAATCTATTAAAGTAAAGCGACGATTGACATTTTTATGTGGCGATGGAGGTCCTCTAGCAATTGGCGCCGTGGTAACTCACCGTTTAGGCGAAGAAGCAGAAAGCAAAAATTTGGTTAAAACTTTACTTAGTTTAAAAAGCGAAGCAGTCAACTATAAAAGTGATTTACCGAATGAATATTTATATGGACGCGCCGGTTATCTATACGCATTGCTTTATGTAAACAGTCACATTCAACCGCCACCAATTGAGGATAGCGTAATTAAGGCGGTAATTTAAATTAACCAATCTGTTAGCTTGTTAACCATATCAACCTGAATGCCTACATCAATTTCGTCTGTGTTTGTTGCAGATCATTGAAGCCATTCTTAAGTCTGGTTGCAAACTATCCAAGGAATTAAATGCATCATCGCCGTTGATGTACGAATGGCACGACAGTTACTACCTGGGTGCAGCGCATGGAATATCGGGTATCATCTATTTGCTCCTACAGGCTAAACAATATTTAACAGACGACGACTTGCAAAATTTAATTCGGCCGACGCTCGAGTATCTCAGCTCGTTGAAGTTTACGAGCGGTAATTATCCGTCATCATTGGAGTCACAAAGCGGTGATAAATACGTGCAATGGTGTCATGGGGCCCCCGGCTTTGTCTACATGTTCAGTTTGGCTTATCAGGTGAAACATTAACGTATAGTGAGTCATCGTCATGTAGGAACGCTTCCATAAACATGCATATCGCTTTTCAAAGGGTAATTCGAGTAATTCAATATTTTTGGGATTATAAAACGTATCAATAATAAGGGAAATAACCTATTACCGTATTACATTTTGCACATATTAAACTCTATATAAAATTATTACATTAAAATGTAGTATGTATTGGGAAATACAACCTATGCAACCCAATTTGCAGCTGATTTGTATGAAAATAACTTTTAACTCTTAAAAAAATATGCTCATCTAAAGAACGTATAGCGCAGAAAACCAAAGTTAACAAAATGATCTCTTTTATGCAATTATCGTAAATTTTATAGACAATTCCAAAAACTAAACATAAATCGGATAAAAAAATATGTTCAATTGTATGATATATTATATACGGGAATCAAATTCATCGCTAGAACAAGCGACTCCCTTCGTTTTCGGGTCTATTACGAAAATCCAAAGATGTTCTTACATGACGGCGACTTTTAGCAATATGGCGATTTATTAATAACATGCTTGTTTAGGTATTTAAAGATAAACGGTACTTAAAGTTGGCATTGGATGCGGGCGATGTTGTTTGGGCGCGTGGTTTGCTACGCAAAGGATATAGTATCTGTCACGGTGTGTCTGGAAATGCATATTGCTTCCTTGAGTTGTATCAATTGACAAAGGTAACAAATTAAGTATAATATTGTTGTAATAATATAACTATATTGATATGTATTGTATTATAGGATTTAAAACATTTGTATCGTGCTATAAGGTTTGCCGAATGGTGCGTCGATTTCACAAGAGATCACGAAGATTATCCACCCGACCGTCCATTAAGTTTGTTCGAGGGAATCGCTGGACCGATGTATCTTTTACTCGACTTACAACAACCACTTGACGCTAAATTTCCCGGGTTTACTTTATAAATATAAAAAGTATTATACAGATCTTATACTAAAATTTAATTGTTTATTATTTAATTTCTATTATTATAATTTGAATTGAATTTTTCATTGGGGTGCTTATTATATATGCCTAATAATCTAATTATTTATCTCATCAATTCTACAAAAATATAACGACGATACATTGAATAGTTGTGTATCAAAAAAGCACGATTGAATGAAAGCAGGCTAGAGATTGGGTTGACATTTTATCTATTATTATTATTATGAAAGTAATATTTTATCGATAAAATTTGATTGATTTTTATCAATGTAATAATTTATAGTTTAGAGGCTGTTTCTAAGCTTCAACATCTGTTGGTGTATATAAAACAGGTGTCGGCTTTTCCGAATTACCGCGCGCCAGTTGCGCGTAGAAGCGTTGGTTTTCCTGACGTTGCATTTCCGCTTGCGTCTTCAAACGGCGGATCGATTTCGCTAACATCCCGGCAAAAATTATACCCAAAAACTGAAAACATTCAAAATTGAATAAATTATAAAGCATAATTAAGCTAGAAATTGAAACATGATTTAATAATATATTATATTTCAGATAATTGGGGAAAATTCAATTCTATTCACCAATTATTCATTTTCAATAATTTAAAAGTTTAGTGTACTACTCCACTTTTCATTTTTTGCTTTTTCAGAATTAATTATTTACAAAGTGTGGCAAATATCCCAGCTGCAAGTAGAGGACTCATGCACGAGTTAAAAAGGTATAATTATTTAATTAACCACTTTTCTGCTGAAATCTTTTTGCCTTTATATATATAATTTACACATGATGATATAAATACCATTTGGATGGGCTTACCGCCGGCATAATGAAAATTTATTCCTCCACGTTTCATGACATGCTGAAGAAATTTTGACAACAACACTTTGATGTTTTATTTACCTTTTTAATCATTTATTAGCAAGTGGTATCACTGAATATTAGAAGGCAAATCTTTTAGTTAAGATAAACAGGTCCTTAAATCCAAATCATGCAAATAATAAATTCAGGATGTGCTAGGAAAAAAGGGCTAGATCATTTTTATATGCGTATAAATCACACAGCACATAAATAATATAGAACAGCTATGTTTCTATGTGCTTTGTTTGATAATTATAATATAGATGTGATCAAATCTACCAGCACTGAAATTTGGTAAATAATCATACAACGAAATGAAAATTCATTCCTCCATGTTTAATGACATGCTGAAAGAATTTTGACAACAACACTTTGGTGTTTAATTTACCTTTTTAATCATTTATTTACAAGTGGAATTACTGAATATTAGAATGAAAACCTTTTAGTTAAACTAAACAAGTTCTTTACTCCTGAATCATGCTAATAATAAATACAGGGTGTGTTAGGAAAAAAGGGCTAGATAATTTTAATATGCTTATAAATCACGGAGCACATAAATAATATGGAACGGCTATGTTTCTATGTGCTTTGTTTGATAGTTTAAGTTAAGATGTGATCAAATCTATCAGCACTGAATAATATGAATAATCATACAACGACGCATCACAGTATAATAATGTGTGAGTTCATTTCAATCTTTTAAATACTTCTGAGTTTTGAATCAAATTCAAATATTTGAAGTAAAATTATGTAACTATTAATACGTTAATGTTTCGCTTTACAAGTTACTGCTTTTGGCGACTTCACTCAAACTTAGCAATACATGTTTCATATTATTATTTATATGTTCCGTGATATAAACAATACATTTATTTTTAGTCTTTTTGGAGATGCGATAATGAGTTAACTGTCCATATTTAACTACCAATTTCGAAAAACATGCGTTATTGATAGATTTCTGAGAGATCCAGTCTGTTGCCTAAATGGGTTACCTGTCAATGTGCTATTTTTGGAACACATTTCAATTTTGTTTTCTTTAGTAATTAAGGCTATTTAATATATAAATTGCAATTAAAATAATGAGAAAGTAACTACATAGTGCTACATGGAAATGATAAAATTTGGTAATTTTGTAAAACCACAATTAATATGTGAATCTTGTGGAGAAAGTTGATATTAAATTTTAAAATATTCCAAATTTTGAAATTGCATTAATTTCTATAAACAGAATTTGTCAAATATATGAGTTTAATTTTGTTTTTCAGTATATTATAATATAACACTGTCCACAAAATGGGGCAGACTTTAATTTTAAATTTAAATAATAACGATAAGAGTTAATGGTAAAAATAATTCCAGTTGGTCAGTATTAATATAAATAGAGACCGGATTTTTTTGTAGTTTTAAATTGTGATCGGTAATGGGTTAATAATAAAATTTATTAGACACCTTAACTTAACGTATTGATTGCCAAATCTTCAAAACCAGCGAAAATATTGTTTCTAGATATAGTTCTAAATAAACCCTACAAAATTTTCACAAAATATTAACACTTCCTGCTGCAACATCCTGTATAATTTAAACAAATGTTAAATATCATGTCTCCTTTACTACGACATGTGTGCCAATTCAAACACTATATCAGTTTGGAGAAAAGGTAATTCAATATGTTTACTAGATGTTTGTAACGATATACCAGCTATGGTATTCCAACGTCTCCTTTTCATATATTCGCGTACTGAATTTAGAATTTAATATTCATGTTTATCTGGTGCCTCTATTCGAATATAGTCAACAGACAAGGTTTAAATATTATTAAAATAATATATGTAAATTGACTTATATCTAATACCTACTCATTAAATTAGGTTAAATCAATGGATTACTGCTTATCTAAACTAGTTATTCTCAACCTTTTTCAGATTGCGGCGCCTAGTATAGTTTTTTTAGACATTATGGTACCCCTTTAGCATTTATAATTAAAAAAATATTTTCTTATTTATATGGACTAATTATGTTAAAATATTATAAGACTAAAACTTTACAAAAGCCTACCATATTTCGTTAAACTGTTATACAGGTATTGTGAACACTACACCTATTCCAACTGTATTTTAGAATTGATCAATTTTATTTCAGAATAGTCAAATTAATTTCAGAAAGCCTCAAATGTATGCCAGATTAGTTATATGAATTTTTCGATGCATAAAATCTGATATACATTTGATTATTCTGAATTACAGTTGATACTTCCTGAAATTAGATTGACGCATTCTGAAATATTACTGGAAAAGGTGTAGACTCGATGAACTGAATATTTCACTTCACGCATCAACTATTACACGGCGGCACTTTTATGGGATTTTTCGGGCATCCAGGTTGAAAAACACTATCAACTATAATTCACAGTTTCTGCAAAACTTTTAAGTACTTACTTGAACTATGGCGACGCACAACGCTCCGGTACCAATCAATCCAGCACATTCTGAAATGATGTACGACAGCTTTTCCAAGCACCCTTTACGGAACAGATCGAAACCAATGTTCTCTTTGAAGTGGCAACTAGCTGGAGGTTGCTCATCCATGCCCTGTACATTCTTCCAGTCTGTCGAATTGTGTACGCCGCAACACTCGAGCTGAAAAGAAAAAAAACAAACATTCAGCGAATCAGCTACGTTTCCAAAGAAAACTTTGCACGTACGCGTTGTTGAAGGAAGTCCCAGGAGCTTTCCGTGTATTTGTCGTTCTTGTACTCCTTCATCGAGTCCAGCATGTTGCTGTTCACGTAGTATTGGAGGTCGATGCGCATCGAGTAGGCGGCAATCGCTGCGCTAATCTCGAGGATTAGGACAAACAGTAGTAGCAAACCGTACTGCAAATTAATTACATCATTAGGTTACAAATGGTGTGAATATCGAGGATATTACCATATTGACTAGACATGTGCTTTCTCTGATCGCACCGAAGCAGCCAAACATCGCGACAAAAAAGATGATAACGCCGGTGGCGACTAGCAGGGTGGCCGGGCTGAAGAAGCGGTTCTCCACGAAGATGTCAAAGTCGCCGTAGATTGCGGTGATTGTACTGCCCACTGAGATCAGCAGGAAGCCAATCATCTAAAAACAAACACATGATAAACATTGTTGCCTAAGCCTAATTTAGCTGCTTGGGGCCCGCTATGAATTGGGCCTGAGATACTAACAGATTGCTATTTGTAATCAAGCTGCTCTCGTATATTTATTTATTCAGCAAAAACCTGTCTTTGTCGTTTATTTTGGATTATTTGTTAACTTAAACTACATTAATCGCATTGCGCGTCAGTTATCAAACGCAAATAATGGGTCTTCAAACCACCAAAAAAAGATCTGGTAAACGTGTCTCAATATAGGTGTTTAATGATAGGGAAAAATCATTGGTGATAAGAAATACAAAACGGAATTACCGTTTTTAACTTAAATAAAGTAGTCTTATTTTTTATTATGAAATATGCTCGTAATATTCTATGTAAAACATTTAATTGCTTCTTAAACATTTAAAATAGTTAAACTTCTTTGTAAAATTGCTTCAAAACCTAACAAAAATGTACAAAATAACGAAATATCACTCATGAATTAATGCAATTTTTATTTAAAAATGCAGAAATGTTTTTGTAGAATATTACCGCATATTTCGAATTGCAGCACTAAAATTACGAATCAATTTTGACGCAATACTGAAAGATGCTATTTGTAATTATGCGGCCTTTATAAACATTCAATAATACAATCCTCAAAATGCTAGTAAGATTTTGTGTAAATGATTTAATTTCTTCTTAAACATTTAAAATAGTTAAACTTCTTTGT
>JARJDW010020834.1:0-15051 GCA_030264715.1 Adinopsis sp. GC000173
GCAAGAATAAGTAAGTAAATTCCTTCTGAAGGAATGTCTATATCTAAGATTTTCGTGGTTATGGTGCATTAGCAGCATAAAAAGTATTTTTTCGTCAAACTCAGTCTTAGTCCTTATACGTGGATGCAGTGTTTGGTAGTATGCAAGTGTAAATATTAATACATACTTAACGACAACACCGTAGAAGGTTATGTATACTTCTTCCCTTAGTTATTAGTTGCAGCATGCTTTTATCATAGTGGTCGGTGTCGAAACTTTCTTTCTTTAAACAAACAGGGGTGGAATGAATGTAAGTGCTCGGAAGTTTCGCTGTTCTCGCTCCAGAATTTCGAAATTATGCAAACATAAAATGATTATCCACATGTTTAAAACATCTTCACTCTTTACAGAATATAGCAACTGTTTCCAATTAACAATTCAATGTAAAATGTAGAAACTATTATCGGGTAAAAACCAATTCTATCTAATAAATATTAAATGATACGAAAATTAACAATATTTTGAACAGATTCAATATCTAACTTCTTAGTGTCGTAACACTTGTTTTGTACTCCGAATGTTCACAGTATTGTTTCAACACACAATTAAACGAACTGTTGGTTGATTTATAAAAGTATATTTAAACAAATTCAGAGACTAAGTAAATGTGATTAAACGTCCTCTCAGTTCGTAGAGCCGATGTGTACTGTTCTACCAACGTCTCAACAACACGTTGCTAAGATACAGACAGCCAAAGCCTACTTATCTGTTTTTACAGTACCAAGCCTACTTAAACAAAATAGTTAGATATTGACGTGTAAGATTTCAATGGTGCACATTTATTAGTAATGTGATAAAGTGAAGCATTTAGATGTGGGTGCACAATATTTAGTTGGAATAGTTAATATAAAAATAAAAAGTATGCTAAAGCGTCAAAAACAAAATGATAACTTTTAATACTGTATATAATACATTCATCTCTACAATACTAAAATATATTTTATTATTTATCATATCAATACGTATGTATATATTTATAGATAAGTGTTATTCTAAAATATGTATACATCAGACTAAAAAAATATTACATATTTTCACATGGGACGAGAATGTTATACATCGAAAAACCAAAATATGCATATAATGATTTATAGATTATTAGTGCCATTACATTTCTCGTCTCGTATCACAATGTCATTTGGGCCCAATTCTTTGCTGATGGAATTGCTGATGCAATTCCTGTCATTATAATCACCACTTTCCTAAAATTTCTCATAGATTACATTAACGGGATAAGGTGTGAGGTAAGGTATCAGTTATACTTGTAAAATTGCGTCTGCCGCCATCAATTCCTTCTTCGAGAGCTGCTCTACGATTGCAGCTGTATAACAGTCACCCAGCATATTATTTGTCGTTCGAAAGCGATCCCTATGAAATGCAATGAAATTATTCAACTGTTTTGGGGTAAATATATCTGAATTATCTTACACAATCCAGTCGACTGCAAATAGCAGTGATACGTCTTGGACTGGAGTATCGATGGCTGATAGCACCATTAGGAGTAGCACTAAAGCAGCGCTAGGAACGCTGGCTGATGAGAATGAGGCTGCAGTTGAGGTAAAACTGAAACAATGTATTCATTATAAGAACACACTATAATGGTAAACATTCTCTAATATATTAATTAATCCTTTTTTTATTGTTGAAGGGTCGCGAATATAAGTAGTGTAGTAAGTTAAGCTGTGCACATGGTGAAGCACCTAGACAACGCGACCTGTATCCTGATACAAGTAAATGAATGAGAGCGTATAGATAGTGACTTCCACAACCTTAGCATGCTACACTTGTAGCATAAATTTTCTCATAAGGACAAAAAGGGCCCGTTCTTGAGGAAGTCAACGTTTGAAAGGGACAGTTTTTAACATTTTTAACGTAAGGTTAGCTAAATCGATAAATCAACACTGATACACTATGCTAAACTGTCGCATGGTGTATAAGCACGGTTTGAACGGCAATGGAACCTTGTTGTGACTCTATTTTAACTTTACATAAACGTCATAGACGATACATTTCATACCAAGATTTTCATACTACATCTAGCTCCATCAAGTTGCATTGGAGCAGTAAGTAGCACAAATGAAATTAAAAGTTTACTGTTTAATTGACGTCACATATGTGCTAGCATACCACACTTGTAGCATAGGTGTGAAATCAGCCGCGTTACCAATTAATTCCTTGTTTTTAATTATTTGTAGCGCAATGCCTGTTGCGCCGCTTAGTAGCCTCACAATGTGTGCAGCTTAACATGTATTTCTTGCTAATAAAAATTGAATATAAACTCAGAACGCAAATTAATATTAGAAGAAATCCCAATAAATTATATTTTTCCAACACCAATATCTTGAATGCTGTATTTGTTTTATGGGAAATGAGCAGCAGCTATAGACATCCAATTGACTTTCTTAAAAAAATCAACGTTTCGACTATTTATTGAAAATACATTACAGTCATCTTCAGAGTTATCTAAATTGTAACGTTTCTTTAGCTAACGCTGAAGATAATTCACTTGTAACGTTTCTTTAAATGACTTTAATATATTTCTAATAAATAATCGAAACGTTGGTTTTTAAAAAGTTAATTGGATGACTGTAGGTGCTGTCTATTTTCCATAAAACAAATTCAGCATTCATGATGTTGATGTTCGAAAAACAAATCCAGAATTGAATTTTCAATTGCCGGCGTCCTCTAGGATCAAAACGTCCAGCAAATTACTACACTATTCTCGTGGTCATCTTCAGGACTAATGAACTTACGCGAATAAAGTTGTTTATAATGAGCAATGACAAACACTTTGAAACAACAAATAATTGGATTTCGTTACACTATTATTATACAGTGTGTTCAGTAAGTTCGGACACACCATTTATTTTGAAAACGATGCTTTAATTAGAAATTCGGAACACGTAGGTTGATATAATTTTTAAAAACCCATTTGATAGTGACATTCACTTTGTCCTTCGAAGTTCCCATCATGGTCTGACGATGATCAACTTCATTTTTTAAATGGAACCCCCCATTTTTTAATTAAAATTCTGAAAGATCACAACATTTTACGTCTAGTTTGTTATTTGTATGCAATTTTGATTAAAGACATCGAAGATACAGCTGGTGTTTATAAGTCTGGCAACATCCTTTTATTTAGAAAACGATAGTTTTGTGATATCAATATTATATTATAAAACGCTTCTTATGGTAGTATTTACCTGGTCCTTCGAAGTGTCCATCATGGTCTATCAATGGCCAACCTTTGCTTTTTAATAAAACTACTCATTTTTTAATTAAAATTCTGAAAGATCAAAATATTTTACGTCTGATGTGTGATCTCTCAGAATTTCAATGAAAAAATGTGAGATTGCTTTAAAAAATAAAGTTGACCATAGGCAGACCATGATGTGCACTTCAAAGGACCAAGTAAATATTACCATGAAAAGGGCTTTAAAATATAATATCGACTTACGTATTGCGAATTTTTAATTAAATTATCGTTTTCTAAATAAAAGGATCTTGCCGGACTTATAAACACCAGCTGTATCTACGTTCTCTTAAATCAAAACTGCCTACAAATCACAGACTAGACGTAAAATGTTGTGATTTTTCAGAATTTCAATTAAAAAATGGGGGGGGGGAATTCCATTAAAAAAAATAAAGTTGACCATTGGCAGGCCATGATGGGAACTTAGAAGGACAAAATGAATATCACTATCAAATGCGTTTTTAAAAATAATATCGACCTACGTGTTCCGAATATTTAATTAAAGCATTGTTTTCAAAATAAAAGGGTGTTTACGAACTTACTGATCACACAGTATATGGAAAATGAAGTAATTACAAGAAAAACTTAAGTAGGTATGAGTTACATAAATCCTCTTGGCCGTTCGTTCATTAACGGCTTTTGATGTGCTACAGCGCTTTTGTCTTTGAAGGCTTCTAAGATCTTATATAGTGTGTGTGTGTGTGTGTGTTTCCAGAACACAGTAATTGTGCAAACGGTTTGCCACGACTCTGACATACAACAGCAACCTTCTGCTTCAATTTTATTAATTAATCGGTTTGCATGACTAAAAGCAATAATTTTCGGTACGGATTATCACATGAAATTAAACACGATTAAAAATATACACATTTGAATGAAAAATGTAAATCATGAAAGGGAGGAACCGGCAGCAAAGTAAGTGAACCCGTCGCAGATAATCGTATTTTATTTATAGCGTCGTAACACTTATTGATTGTGCTGCTTTGCTGCTTAGAGGAAGTTCACTCATGCAAAAGCCTAAAAGTGTTACTCACCAAACAGTAACTAATTCACCAAAACCCAATTCAATCGCATTCATTTGAGCGATAAACACACTAGCGATGGCAACGAACAGCGCCGTTCCATCCATATTGATATTGCAACCGATCGGAAGGACGAATCGCGTGATGCGCGAATCAATCTTCAGCTTCTCTTCCATTAGGCGGAAGGTGATCGGTAGGGCAGCCGCCGTCGATGCGGTCGCAAACGCCGTACACGTTCCCTGTATCAATCCGAGATAGAACTTGAATGGATTCTTGCGTAGGAACAGCATGTAGATTATCTGCATGATGATCAGCTGGTAGAGAAACACGCCGAGCACCACAGTTGCGATGAAGCATGCCAAATTCGATATCACCAACGCCAGATCGTTGACGGAGAGTATTTTGCCGGCGATTACTGAACTGATGCCAAATGGCGTCAGCCACATGACGCCCGTCACGAATTTCATGATGACTTGAAACGTCACCGTAAAGAACTCTATCACAATTTTGCTCTTCTCGCCGAGCGTGCCCAGAATCGTGCCAAAGATGAGGCAGAAGAAGACGATGCCGAGCGTATTCGTGCCGGAGCGATATTTGATCTGGCGCGTAATCGTCTCCACCGTCTCCAAGGTGCCATTGTCGTAGACCGTGACGGAGGTGTTTACGAACGCTGTGTGCGCCTGCAAAACGACGAAACAGAAACGGGTGATGTATTTCAGGCCGTCGCGGTCAACTAGAAGGATTATAAAGCAATGGGATAAATGAATTAGCCATCACCTACCTGTTGGAACGTTGCTTGAAATATATTATCAGCGACGATGTTTCTAAAAAACAGTTCAAATAGAAAAATAATAAAAACTAAAGGAAAATGAGAGAAAACAAAGTTTGAAACGCGCTTCGGACGATGCGCGCTTTAAAGCAATTTTGTGTGTTATATTGTGTGTGTGTGTATGTGCATTAAATGCGTTATTGGTCTGGTCAGCATTCTTTAATCTTGCAATTTCAATTTTATTAGAATGTTGTAACAGCAGCGACTATAAAAGTTACACTACTATAAGCAACTTGATTCAAACTTGCTAATTTTATTATACAAGGTAGTAAGATTCAAAGACTAATGTAATAAAAGGAGAGTTCTAACTTGTAAGAAATCAGGTCTAGTTTAGCCATTTATTGATGTAGTAACGTAAAAATATCTTTCACAAAGAATCCCATTTAAATTTAACTTTTAATCTATTAAATGGAATAAAATCTCTTTCATTTCCAGTGTCGTTTATCTCAAAATTTGCTTTAAAAGACTTTATCGACTTAAATTCTGAGCCGTCCAAACATAATGCAATATTACAAAGTAGTTCTTTCCAAAATACAGTTTGATTGAAAAGGCTATCAACGCAAGCAACTCAACAGATCGACACAATACATACAATATTATTTGGAGCTCTATTTAAAGTAATTTGGACATTCCCGTTAAGAGTATCAATAGTTTCTAGCTTGTTCCTGCTAATTCCCAAATGGTTTCAAATTGTAATTCTTTTAACACAATATTTTCTTTAAACCACATTTTATTTTATACCATTTACTCGATTCGGCAAAAGGAATATTGATCTATCATGAATCAGCAACATTACCCATTTCAAATGGTTAATGCACATGTCTCTAAATAGAAAATATGCGGTAGTTACTGGAAATGCTTACATCGACTTTATAAAGGTAACGTTCAAATAGCTTATCTACAATATAATAGAGCTCCATTCTATTGGAAATATGTGATAAAGTTATGTAAATCAGATGAGCACTTTGAAGGAAGTTGAGACAATCATTTGGAACAAATTGTATTCCAATAATCAGAAGAATTATTACATAAAAAATATATATTAAAATCATTGTTTACAAATTCGAGGGAATAAAGGTAATGTTCGCAAATGATTTTCTACAAATGAAACACGATATTCTTTCTGTACCTATAGAAAAAAATGGAAAAATAATTGATACATTTAGATAGTAATATTGACGTTTAATTTTAAGAGGTTATGAAATATTTTGACATAGAGACCCTATTGACAGAATCATGTATTTCGTTGCATGGCGCATTGAATTGGAAACAATAGGTTTGTTTTATCACATCAGGCGCGTTTCAAACTGTTTCGGACGTCACTATGACACAAATCCCATTTTTACAAATAACAAATTTAAAGTCAAATGCGTCAAAACGACTTCACAGCAGAGCTGGTGAGATTTATTTCATTGCGTGGTCCGAATCTGCTTGGATTTCCGTTAGATAGTTGCCAATATGTCTGGTAAAACAAATCTAATGACGATAATTGGTGAATAATTATATTTATTAGTCTTTGAATTATAGTGCTTAAATAAACCATTCTAGGAAATATATTTTGAATAAAATTATCAGAACGTTGCAACAAACGTGCGCGAAATATATTTCAATGAAATTGCGAAACATGCCATAGAATGTTGGATCTCCACCAAAGAGAAGTTTAAAAAAAAACATACAGGAAATCCAATTAACTTTGTACCCTTGCCATTTATTAGCTTTTCGAACAAATTAAAATTATATAATTTCCACGCGGTTTGATTCGTTGCTTTTGCTCTACATATATATAGTATACATAGATATAGATATATAGCCAGCCTATTTACTTTAAGCGAGTATTGATTTCAGGATTGAAAACGCAATGATCATAAAAACGCATTTCTGCATTTTAAATCGGCCGGTGATGAAATTTTTACCTAGAAACTTATTTCATAATGCAGAACGATATCGCAGCGTCAGCACAGAGTATTATTATGAATTCATTCATGTATATTATATAGATAGAGCATTTCAATTGGAAATTATATTGGCTTATATAGGTTTAATTAAAATGTCAACTTTGATAACTGTATTGCGCGCATTGCGGCCGGCAAATTTCCACGAATTGTCATCGAATGTAAACACACTTTTATTAAATTGTTACCTCGCTGTGGTAATTAAACTCTGCTCTATCTAAAGTTTGAAAAAGGATATAATACTGATTCCTGTTTAATTAAAAATTTATATTCAAATTTTCACTGAGAATATTATGCGGCTTGCAAATTTCCACGAAATATCATTTAAAGATAACGTATTATATCAAATTATTACTTTTCTACTTCTGCTTCTTTCAAATTTTGAAGTGAGAAGTAGAACGTTTAATTGAAATTTTATGTAAAATGTTAATTTTGACAGTAGGTGCAAACATTAATGAATTGTTATTAATAGTGAACGCAAAGGTTCCAAAGTTAAGAAACTAAACTCTATTTTAGGTGAATTTTAAAATGGAAAGTATAACGTCGATTATTGTGAAATTTGGCAGCTAATCCTGCACGTGGACTTTGTGCTTTGCACATTTCCGTGAACAATCATTTATCAAATTATTCTATTTAATGCAATTCGGTTTCAGGGAAATTTTGTTATAAAAAGTAATACTAGGAGCTAGTTTAATTGAAATATTATGTTTGAAATGTCAAAACTGACAACTGATTGCCGGTAAACATCGTGAGTTAAAAATTTCCATGAAATGTCATATAAACCTAACCTCATTTTATCATATTGTTGCTATGTTTCAATTAAAAGCAGTTTTAGTTATATTTTTGAGTGGAATGTAAAACTAAATCTACGATTAATTGAAATTTTATATTAAATGTCATATTCAACAAGAGACTTTCATCAAATTGTTACTGTTTTACTTCTATTAAAGGTAAAATTCGATTAAATGTCATTTAGCAAATTGTTGCAATAATACTTAAACGAAATTCTGTTTTAGTTAAGTTTTTATGTGGGAAGTAATACCGGCCTACGATTAATTGAAATTTTATACAAAATGTCATATTCAGCAAGGGAGTAGGGTCTGTAAGTGACTTGTTTATTTCCGCAAATTGTCATTAACCATAAAAATATTTTCATCAATTTGTTTCTAATCTACTTCTATTAAATCCCATTCGCATAAAATTTAAAGTGGGATGTAATATTGATTACGTTTAATTTAAATGGAATACAAAATATCAAGCGGTTATTATCTTTGAAACGCAACCGCAATTTTGTCGTATTATTACCACTCTTCTTCAATTAAATTATTAAAATATTTTTTTTTAAAATACTGATAACAAAAAGTATTGTTGTGATGGAAACGTCATATGGCCTTTTGCACGATATTTGCCCAAAATCGTTAAATTAGCATGGAAGCAAACCTCCCAAAGCGTGACAACAGTCACTTAAAAATTAATGATTTTTTTTCTATACCATCCGTTGACTTCACCTAATTTAATAATTCATAAATAACCAATCGTTAAAAGCAGATCATCAATGTCAATGTCAAATTCATATATTGCTTTGCTATCTATCGGACGGAACACATGCGTGTTTACATAGTTTGGTTTGCGATTTGTTTTGCGACCTATACGACAAGACATTTCAGCTGACTAAACCAACAACGCACGAGTATTGTGTCTATCGTCACCTGCCAAGATCGAGCAGACTGTCCAGCATACTGGTCGCCGCTCGATGTTCGTTCCCATCGCCCAGCTGTGCTTTCAGGCTGGGATGGCCCGGATGCACGATGGTCACCAGCACCACGCCGAGCACCGCGTTCAGTATCGACGTGCAGAGGAAGTACACCAATGTGCGGACGGCGATGCGTCCATTCAGTTTTGCATTGAGGCTGGCACTGCCAGCCACCAGACTCGAAATAATCAATGGTAGAATGATCAGCTTCAGCAAACGCATGAAAAGCTCGCCGGGATAGGAGATTAGTAATATCGAACTGGAAGATAAGTCAAATGGACGTAGACCAAAACCTGAAAGATGTTTGAATTGAGTATAATGATGACAATGTGTACAAGTGCAAGCACATACCTAAAATAGCACCGAATGCGACACCAAACAGCGTCCCAAGCAGTAGTAGATTCTCGCCGAGCCATTTCCACACGCCCGTCACCTCCTCCCTGTCGGAACGTTCGGTGACTTCGATCCTGACGGCGTTTTCTTCCGGCATTTTGGCAAACAGATACTCTGAAATGCAAGTGCAAAAGTTAGTAAGTGGATACCTGACCGGCAAACGAAACGCTTATCAACCAGAAAATCGTGCAGTATCTTCCATAGCACGTGCTGATCGAGTATGCGACAATTTAACGTAAAGTGCTCCGTTTTAGGTGGAATGCCCGTGACCGTTACCGAGTTGTAATAGCAATCAATTGATTTCCACTTATTTGAATTGATAATGACGCGCGTTATCTTCCTTCTTTCACTTAGAGCTAATTAACGACGTTTGGGAAAATGACCGATTTCGTAATATTGTGTGATGAACGCACGCGACGCGTTATTAATGTCGAATTCGATTAGCCGCTGATGGATTTTCACCCGAAATTGCAGATCGTGGCAGATGATAGATAGGCAGATAGATAGAAATTTAAATATTTCGTATAGCGAAAGCGGCGGCGAAATGTTGCTGTTTGGTGGTTGAGTGCGGACTGCGATTATAAATTGCATTCGCGTTTTGTGTGGAATTATCGATTTCCAGGAGCGCGCGCGAGAGTGGGGCTCGTGCTTGCAATATTTTTGACCTAGGATAAGGTTGCCCGCGATGTGCCTCCAACTAACTAACCGATAATCATTTATTATTCGTTTCCCTATAAAAATTTATTAATAAGCGTATTGTTAAACATTTATTGATACAAGTAGTAATTAGTGAAATTAATTTTATATGAAAGGGAATGTATTAAAAATGGCGAAAAGCAACTATTTTAGTTAAAATCTAAGCAATTCATTAAATACTTGCTGCTTAAGGATAATTGTATGCAAACAATTATTTTTAATGGCCAATTATTTAAGGAAGATAACTAGTAACGTCACCTCTAGTCAAACTATCAAGTTACAGTAAAGCGTTTTATGGATTTCGATTTTCTGAATATATCCATTTGGCGGTGAATCGAAATCCTTAAAGCGCTATATTCACTACATTATTGCTTTTCTTAAATTTAAACTCCTCAAATCAAACCAGAATAAATATTTGTCGTAAGTTAATATCTTTTAATCAAAAACAAAGTGAACTAAGAACAAAACATTTATCCTATGAATTCATTTTAATGCTTAAATAGAAAATAACGCTCATTTCCAATATAAAGTATATTTCTATTAGAAAATTACTAAATATTTCACTTTAACTCTGAACTTCCTTCCACAAAAATATCCTTTTGGTGGTGAATCGAAATCCTTAAAGCGCTATATTCACTACAATATTACTTTTCTTAAATTTAAACTCCTCAAATCCAACCAGAATAAATATTTGTGATAAATTAATAACTTTTAATCAAAATATATAAATAATTATAATTAAAGATAAGTTATGAAAAGTCTAATATTAATTATTTGATGAAAATCATCAAAATTAGAGTGCACTAAGTACAAAACATTTATCCTTTGAATTTATTTTAATGCTTAAATAGAAAATAACGCTTGTTTCTAATATAAAACATACTTCTATTAGGAAATTATTAAATATTTCACCTCAACTCTGAACTTCCTTCCACATAAATATAAAATTTTTCGTTTATACAATTTAAAGTGTCTAAATATTACTGTGAAATCAAAAAAATTAAAAGTTACAGATTTTGTGGAGGAGTTTCTGAGGATGATTTCAGATTCAGAGTTAGCAAGATTAGCAAATATAGATAAAATCGAAAACTAGATACAATTTGCAATTTTTAATGAAGAATGATTCATTCATTTCGCTAAGAAACGATTTCTTGGCATAGGTAACAATGACGAAAATAACAAAATGCTTTGAAATGAATAATTCTTCTTTATTTTGTTCATTCTAGCGATTCTAATTATAATTTCAAATAATTCTATACAATATAGAATCAAAACACTAGTTAG
Organism: Adinopsis sp. GC000173; assembly: GCA_030264715.1. Taxonomy (NCBI): domain Eukaryota; kingdom Metazoa; phylum Arthropoda; class Insecta; order Coleoptera; family Staphylinidae; genus Adinopsis; species Adinopsis sp. GC000173. Next base: position 11,222 of record JARJDW010020834.1, read on the forward strand.
AATAAATATTTTAGTATACATTTTCGTGTCAAATGTCCAAGAATTGCAATGACAACAAAAATATTAATTGGGTAGATGTCAGAAAATTTGTGGTGGAGTAATGAATATAGCGTTAAAATAAAAAAGATACAATAGATACGATAAACCTGTATAATAATATTAAAATTTAGATATTTGATTCTCCAAACAACTCTGTTAGGAAAAAGATTTCTTTACATTACTAGTGATTAAAAAATGAACTTTTAAGACAAGACGTTATGTAATAGTTGCAATGTAAGAATTGAATAATATTACTACAAAAAAGTCACCTTTAACAAAACTAGTGAATATTCAGCTCGACATTTACATTTTTAAAGCTATAAGGTAATATCTAATCAAAATAGAATATTCATTTGACGAAAATTGATTCACTTGAATATATTTAAAAAAATAACAAGGCACAGCTGTTTCAATATACTACCTATATAGCAATAGCAATATTGAGTCAAATTCAATACGGCAGCAGCATCTAAATTGTGAAAATCGGAATGGCAAAATCCTCTTATATGTCGCTCAAATAATTTTAATATCAATCATTTCAATTTAAAAATATGTTTCATGCGCAAAGCGCGCGCCTTGAACTTGAACCCGAATCAAATATAAAAAAGCGTTCGATTGGCAACCGGCTTTCAATTATGAAATAAATTGCAACACTTGACAGCTATTTTCGATCGACTATTTCAGCATACTACACTTGCTGTTTTTTCATACTTTATCATCATCATCATCATCATCGTCGCACCACCAATGTACAATTAAGACGAATACACTACATCAATATATTGACAGACACGAAAAGAAATTCATCTATATGTTTTATCGGCCTTGAAGCGTGATCGATTCGTCCGTTCGCGTCGTAAGTATAGAAAAACTTAAATTAACGATCCAACAACGATTCTTAATAGTCGACACACGCAAATTAACACTCAATTTCTGCGCTATCTTAATAAAATCTACGAATTTAAATTTGCGTTAAAGGCGCATAGGGAGGAGGCTTGTGCGCGCGGGATGGGGTGGTATATTTAGAACTAGCATTTGCCAACTACAAAACTTAACATATACTGAGTGAAATAAAATGTAAAATATATTGTAATAATCTTAGGTAATTGTAGACGTGGGTGAAAAGAAACCAGCTTTGTTTTATAGCCACGTTTCGTATCAGTTCATTTTTAACAATTTTCAGGAATGGGGCTGTAAACTATGCAGGATAAGAAATATGTCTTAACAGATACCTACTGAGCAACAAGGAAAATAAAACACCCTGTTATATACTCAGATAATGAAGTCACGTAGAANATGGATGGTATAGTTAGCATTTTCCAGCTACAAATTATACATACAGAATAAGAAGAATATCGTAACATATACCTCCTGAGTGACATGAAAAATAGAACATTCTGTAATAATCTGAGATGATGAAGTCATGTAGAAGTGAGTGGAAGAAAATCACCTTTCTTTTATAGCTACGTTTCGGATAAGTATATTTTTTAACAATTTTCATCCATCAACAGGCCTTTAATAAAACTGGTGGAGTTATTCGAACAACCAACCCTTATAACAGAAATAATAACATTGTCCACGTGTGTCCTAAACAATTCAACAAATAGAGTTGATTCTCATCCCGAGCTTACTATAAGAATTTAAAAATACACTTGTCATATCTAATTAGATTCACTTCCATTATCTAAGATACTATATCGGAAGTTGGGGTAAAATCAAGCATTCAACCACCTTTTAATCAATCATTCCTGCTTGTCAGTCAGTTCATAAACAGTTGTCCCCAAGCACCCCAATAGAGTATGTGACAATTTTCACTAAACTAATCGACTAGGATTTTGTAAAGAACCAGTACACCAAAAGCAGGAATCTGATAAATTTGCTTGAAGTAAAAATAAATCATCTTATTAAAAATTTACCTTGACGTGTTAATGAGACAGGACCTTTATTTATTGGAAACATTACGGAATCTTTCAAGCTTTATAAATGTTAGATTTACTTAAACATTTAATTGATTACTCTTTATGGTTTACTTAGTATTATATAAAAACAATCTTAAAATATTCTGACGATAAAGAAAGATTTTGTCTGAATAAAATTACAAGCAAGCAGAGTTTAGGTATAGAAGTATTTATCTCAATTTCCTAAACATATCCTGAAAAGTGCGATTTTGTTTGGGATGAGGGTTGAACATTATTCGAAAATTATCAACCAAGACAACGGTCTTTGCCAAAATTTATCGTGGTAGAACATCTTTCTGATTTTGAAAGTATTTTTGTTTTTTTTCCTAAGAATTTTGTTTCTAATGTGATTCAAACATAAAATTCCCTACTCCAAATGTACTTAATAGTTACTCTTTTTTGTATTTATGGATTATAATTAATTTTTGTTCCAGATGGTTTTATTTTAATCCGCCGTAAAATTAGCAAGAATTAATTACCTATGAAATAAGCCATTTTTTGATTTCATCTTAATCTACTTACTTGCACATTATTCAAACTAAATATACATAACGAGATGTTGGCAGCTTTCAATTAAATTGCATAAATTACGAGAGCAAGTACATCTTTCTAACTTTAATGTGATATATGAGGAGAGAGCGAGATATGATCATTTTTCCAAACCGCTTCATACATTTATTTAACTTACTGAAAATCGATTCGGGTTGTGTACAACGTTCATGCTATATTAAAATATATAATAAAGTGAAACCTTATAATTTGTGCGATAAAATTATAAAAGACAAGGAATTTTGTGGTATAGAAATTTGGCCCTGACGTGCTATTCCATAAGTTCTTCATACATGCAATTGTTAGTGACCCAATGAAAGAAATCTGCGACCCATAACAGTAGGTTTTGCCAATAGGACATAAAGAAGGATAGTTATACGGTGACAATTATTAAATGGAATGAATACAATTGTGCTAAATATCCATGATAATTTAAATTAAATTTTTGATTTATGATCAATTATTATTTGAAAAATGTCATCTTAACTTTATTATTCGATTAAAAATGAATTCGTCTAATTAATTATACAAGGGTGGTCTGAAAAGCTGCGAGTCTTCTCAAACATTTCGTATTTACTTCAGTTTTAAGTTTTTGCATTTTCTGCATTGTTGGATATTTTGTTACAATCTTATTTTGGGTTTTTCATTTATTTTTAACTTGTTTGTTACGTCTTTGAATATTTTGTTTATACTGTTTCCGCATATTCTACGTATTTTTGTCACATTTTTCTCGCAATTTATTTTATCTTTTTTTTAAATAATTGTAAAAAAAAGAATAAAAAAGTGAAAAATTAAAGAAGATTCAATAAGGAAAAGTATAAATTGTGAAAATGCAAAAAATGAATCGCAAAGGCTTGAAACTTTTCAGACCACACAAGTACCTACATGCATAAAAGTAACATGTATTTTTCATGGGCATTTTAGAAACATAAAGCGAAATGTATTCAATTAGAAGATTAATTTATTTAACGTAATAAACAATTAACGTTTGCAAAACTGCAAAACAGTCAAAATATTATGCTTCTGCTCTTATGAAAAGCAACTTTAATTAATTTGTTTGTTCCCATTCCGTCCTGGCCATTCCGCATTATTATATGCACCAGTTTATATGCTCTATATATAAATAATTTTAGCAAGAAAACGCGCATTAATCAAGATCAACGAAAACAATAAAAACATTATGCGCGGAGACACATTTAAATTGAAGTGCAACAAATGCAAATATCACTTAGTTAGCCAAAGCAAATTAAAAATTAAATTTACATTTTGGCAAAAAGCAAAAAA
>JARJDW010020844.1:0-10557 GCA_030264715.1 Adinopsis sp. GC000173
GATTTTAGTTTGTCGTCGCCGCCATGCCGCTTGTTAATGTCGCCCGCACGTAGGTGTAATGTCGTAAAACTATTTTACAAGAACTGAAATTATATACATATAAATAAAATGTGTGTGTATGTATTAGATTGAATTTATTGTGCTCTCTCAGCTTTTTATTACTCGCAATTAAATTTTGTTGCAAAATATATACAAAGAATAAAATGTTTGTCGTCGTCAATGCACTTTGTTGTTGTTTANATAAATAAAATGTGTGTGTGTGTATTAGATTGAATTTATTGTGCTCTCTCAGCTTTTTATTACTCGCAATTAAATTTTGTTGCAAAATATATACAAAGAATAAAATGTTTGTCGTCGTCGTCAATGCACTTTGTTGTTGTTTAGGATTTTCTACAATATAGTAATGAAAGGAGTGCTTTTGAAAATAGCCACTATTTTCACTAGTATAAAAAGGCATTGACAAGCCTTTGTTGACATCAAACGTGTTGATTTTTTTACTCGCCCTCAAATAGATCCCTTTTTGCAGATAGCTCCAGCCGAAGAGCTTTTTTTTCTTCCTAATACTATACCAAATTTTCTTTATGCAACAACCTACGTTTATTATAAACAAAATTGAGTTTTCGCCTTCTTCGTTATTTACTGCCCAACAAAGTGTCGCTAGATTAAATAAAAATTAGAAAATATTAGATTAGAGCTTTTTCTATGTATTGATATTGTACAATTTTGCGCAAACAATTATTATTACCGCTACACTTCCAGTTTCTCTATCTAATGGAAGTTTATTATGCAAAATGTTGTTTCTCTATAACAATGCAGAAAAATTCGTAAAGTTTATATACACATAGGTATATATCAGTTTTACAATAGAGTAAAACCACAAAGCACGCATTCTCATCATTAATGATCCACACTAACTACAATGGTGTCATTAACAAACAAACCCTTCACATTAACACCAAATATGAATTAGGTTTTAACATATTGTAATAACGATTTACCGAATAATATTTTTTTTGCTACAGACAATATATATATAAATTTTATATATAAAGTCGCACGAAAATTGATGATCCAGGCATTTTTCTAAACGAAATGATAATTAATTTCCGCTGAGTTTAAAATATCATTAAGTCTTCGTGATTAATTAAGCTTTGTCTCAAGTGGGTCCAACATAGATTAAAATAATTGATAAATAAATGTTTAAAAATTGTCGAGCAGCCGCTCGACTTTGACATCAACAGCAGCATCAGCAGCACAGCATCGTGTTGTTGTCTATTGATTTTCAACTTCATCTTAAATTTATATCAATAATATTATAGTTGCACTTTGAAAACTTTGTTGTTTGTCTGCAAAAAGTTTTGTTTTTTCCTGATTAAATTGAGCTATTGTTTTGATTAAAACAATACCAGTTTTTAAATAAATAAATATTTCAGTTGAAACTCACTCAAGTGTTTAAACGGTGCTGAATTTAGAAAAGTTTAATAATATTCGGGTTGTATTGTATTTTTTATTTCTTTTGCGCCACTAGACCACAAGCGCAATGATGAGCGAAATAAAATATTTTGATAGTAATAAAAGAACTAATTAAATTTCTGGTTTGGCAAGGATTCCGCTAAATCCATATAAATATTTTAACAATCGCAAAAAATCTCGCTGTATGTGTGTGTGTATATGTTAGGGAAGGCAAACAAACCATTAAAATCATAAATCTAAAAGTTGGCACTCGTCTAAAAGTTTAATCCTCTGTCGCTATTCATACAAGAGATGTTTGTTTCATTCAAAATGCATGTTATTAAAAAAAGTGGAGTGAAAAAAGAACAACCATCATGTAACATATTGCTTTATTTACCTGTGATTGCCATCCATGTAACGATGTTGTTGAAAAAATCGTGCATAATCAGCGTTTAATTTATGCGTTTTGTTAATGCAAAAGTCTACAATGCTTGATTGAGTTTGAAACCCAATTTCTATTCATGAGATTTTCTAACAAACTTAATGCTATGCTTCAAGAATTTAATACTTTGTACTCTATATACAACAACAACAAAAATTTTGTTGCAATCGTAACATCATTAAATTTTGCTCTATAAACTTTTCTTCTTGCTGCAGGTGAATTTTTTCTTCTTTACAAAAAGTCAATGAAGTAAAAAAAATATATATAATATAACTAAGTGGTGTGTATCTGTTTGTTGTGTGATTTTTAAATTAAACTTGTCTATTTTTTGCTACACTACTGCAAAAACGAACGTGCAAGGGGAGAAAAATGTACACCGAGAGGCGAAATTTAATTAAGATGCAACAAAAGTTTATATTGTACGTTGTTTTTGTTGTTGTTGTTGTTGTTGATGCTGTTGAAAAAGTTTCACTGTCACAATTTGTAGTTAAAATACGGGCGTGCATTATGAAAAGATTGTGCTCGTCGACGGTTTTTGGTTTAGAAGCCGCCGCCACCGCGCTTACCTAATAAATTATTTATTTATTAGATTCGTTAAACAAATTCCAGGCCTCTCGCTAAAGCGCACAATTACTTTTCAAACGATAATTTAATCTTGGCGTCATTGATGCCGCCCCCCATAAACATTTTTTCTGCATAAATATATCTATATATATTTTTTTCGAAAAAAAAAATGAGATTGATTTTTTTCCTGTCTTGCCTGCTTTTTATTACGCTTCTTTTGGAGATACACTAGAAGAAAACTAAAAGAAAAACTAGATGGGATGAGACGATGCAATAAAAATGTTTATTTCGACGACCATTTCCAATTCACGTGCGTAGAATACCCTTTTCTCTTTCCGAACCATCTTTCCTATATTATTATTATTATTATTAGAAAACGTAGGAGCGACAGAGAGGAAGAGGAGGATTCCAACGAAAAACAATGTCTTTTTGATAATCTCTGTTTCATTCCTTTACTCAAAGTTTATAGTTTGAGTGTGTTTGTATGTGTGTGTATGTGTGTGTGTCTGTATATATATAGATGTGTGCTTTTTTAGGCTTTGCTATGCCAAAAGTACGAGTATATTTTAACAACTCTGTAATAAATCTGTGAGTTTTCTTATAGCTTAACAGCTGTTACAATGACTCAACTAATTTCACATTTTATCAAAATGTTACAATCGATTTTGTTTCTCCTCCTCTTGCTCCTCTTTTTAAAAACACACTTTATTTACATAATTGACATCAATTTATATATATGCACAAACAAAAATAATAATAATATTACATACTAATCGCCTCCGGCTTAATTAATTATTAATTTTGGCAAAATTATTATCGCAATTGATATACGTTATAATTATTTATGATCAAAACGGTGGGATGTGGGAGAGTGTAATGGATTAATATTTTGCTGCCTAGCAATAATAGTAATCATCAACTTAGAGTTAATTTTCGTTAACAATGATTTTAACTTGAACTGCATAGTTAAAATATTATTTTTCATAATAATAAGTGTGCTGCTAGTAGTGGTAGTAGTGGTAGTAGTAGTGTTGATATTTTCGTGCACGTTATTAAAATAAAATTTTGTATATTCCAAAATACAAAGCTCTTCCATTAAGAAAATCTATTGTTAACAACAAGGAAGCTTTTACTCATGCAAGATTTTATGTTTTCTGTACACTATACAACACAACTAGTGTCTGTAATATTTATTTCTAAAAATTCTAAACATACAAAAAAGGATCTTTGTGTGGTGTGGTGTTCGTAGTAGAGAAACTAAATTTAAAAATTTGTATAGCGGCTAACACCAGCGTGGTAAACGATATTACATACACACCTATTTATATAACAATTGCCCAGTTCAAAAGTTTTATATAAATTATTGGTTTTGAACCGAGCTCTATTATAAGCGAATTAATTAGATAAAAGGGGTATTATTCGAACCAATTATATTAACATTTAGTTTTGGTCGTCGGCGTTTTGAATTGTATGTACGTGTATACGTTATTAGTTGGAAAAGGGTCCCAACTTTAAATAATAATAATCATAATAATGATAGAATGTGAAATGTGTGTATGTGTGTGGGGGCGGGTGTGTGCGCTTATATCTATGGAGATGTAAGCTTAAATAAAACTCGCTTTTAATATCATTTTGCTGGTAGAGATCTTCAATTGAATGAAAATGGTAATTTTCTCAATCCTATATATATATTTCTATTCCATTTCGCATAAATACTTGATACAATTTTAATTTTAACTCAATACCTGCATTTGATTTATAAACGCAGAAAATTAATTTTTAATGAATATAACTAAGTATAACGTATTGAATGAATTTTAATTAGAAAATTTATTAAGTTTTCCAATGCTTAAACTATTAAATAATATACCTACGTTAAATTATTATTATACTTAATATTTTAAAAACGTATATATTTTGTTATGTATTTACCCAGGCATATAAAAAATTAATTTCAAATTTAATTAAATTCTTAAATTACACGCATGATTTTTTAATGTTTTTTATTAAAAACGCGTTACTTTTTATATTGCAAAGTAATGGAAATCATTTTGTTTATATTGTATGTAAACTAAAATTGATTAGGTGCTTGCAAATTCTATACACATTCATAAATAAATTAATTCAATGTGTTATTGAATTGAAATTGTAAATTATTTTATTGATTATTGATGATTAATTATAAATTGTATAGGTACATACAATATAAGTTATTTAAACATTAATTTTTGATGGAAATTCCTTAAAGCGATTTTTTCATCGTAGATATATGGATTATTAAAAGTGTATCGATTGGAAATTCAGCGTTTTAATAAAAAAAGGAAAATTTTTGTGAGAGAGAGTGCAAAAAATAGAAGTGAGTGGAGAGGATCATATTAATCGCGCAAATGCATTTTAAGTTTTCCGTCGCTTCTGCTGCATATTTCAGTGGCTATGATCCGGCACAGCGCCTAGCACAGCAGCCCACACACACACACATTCTCGTATCTTATATCATAAATTACCGAAAAACAATGTGAATCGATGAACAAGAGCAACAAAACGATGTATAGAGAGATGAGTGAGAGGCGAAAGGATTGGCCGTTTACCAAAATCCATTTGAAAATGTCCAAATCGATAATTTATTTATTTAATTAATGGAAAAGGGTTCCACCCAAAACTACCAAAAACGGATTAATACAAAACCATTGTTCTTTAAATACCAAAAAAATACATATATCATGCTCACACACGTTTAAAGCGCTTTTGCTCTTTTTTTCAAAAATAAAAATTTAATATCATTCCATTGCGACGTTCATTTTTTAAAGCTAGGATCAAGTTGTAGTTGAAATCCTTAGATATACAATATAATGAAAATATATAGGTATATCGTTTAGATAATAATTTTTGTGCGTTTGTTGTTATTGCTCAGATAAAATAAACATTATGCTAAAAAGCTTTTATACTTTGACATCTAGGAAAATAATTATACGCTTGGGAGCAATAACGCACAATAAATAAAGTTAGTTAAAATTATAATCTTTAAGCTTGTTATGTAACAAGCCGATAATAAATAACAAGAAACTTACCAATCATTCGATAATAAAAGCACGTTGTGTTGCAAGTTACTTATGTTTATTAAATGAAAACACATAAACATTAATTTATTGCTATAGAAATGCTCGATATATATGTTAAAACTAAGTTGGATAAATGTTCACGGTTTAGTAAAATTATGTGAGCGTCGCGACGCATCTAACGTTTAGCTTGAGACTGAAGCGCAACGAACGACGCCGCCGACGCCCCCTCTGCATAAGTTTACGGCGCCGGTCCGGAATGGCATTAAATATATTTCCGTGGCCACAATCCAAATCATTCAAACAAAAATTTACACACCATTTTTATATGAAAAACAACAATAATGTTATGTTATATATCCATATATACATATATACAACACCACCGAGTTGTTCCATCGTCGCTCTCTCGTAAAGAGAATTATTAGATTTAGCATTTATAATGGTACTTGTAAAGTACTTTTTTTGGTTGTTGTATTCAGAAAGCACAGCTATAAATGAAGCCCATTTTTTCTTTCACTGTTTTGTAGTACACACACATAGATATAAGGTTTGATCTACCCTTATTTATAAAACCTCCTCTATCTTGACGCAATTTATTAACATGCATACATCTTTGTGCTACCCAAATCTATTTATACTAGTTTTCATTCTTGGGCTATTTATTTTCTTAAACCTGCGCGCTTTAATATTTAACAGAAATTGATAAAATGCACAACAGATCCAATTAATGGAAATAACACAACACACACACACACACACACACACACGCTTTATTTAAACGATATTAAAATTTTACCAACCGACAATTTTCCCCTCAACAAAATCAATTTGTTATTTTAAAATGGCAATTGCATTATTAAACCATTCCACCACCATACCAGTCTAGCGCTATCGTATTCGAGTTTCATCGCGGTCCAAAAATCTAAAGCTGTTTTAATTCATTCGATTATTCTTTTAATATAGCAGTAGGTATTGATTAAAAATCCTAGGTATATGAAATGGTATTAATCTATACCTTAAGCTTTTCTAATTAAAACGAGTTTTAATTATTAAGGATTAAATTATACAAAAAGTTAATGCAAAACCTTTTCATGCAGCGCAACAGAAACGTCCATAGTTCTCTCATAGTGCAATAGTAGAGAGAGGTGCGGTGGTAGTAATTTAAAATGCCACGCTTAAAGTTTAACGAATATTTTAATAATATTATATAATAATAATTTTATAATAACAAATTGTTGTATAAAATTCGTCGGCTAATTTTCAGCGCTGCTTTAATGAATTTTGTTTATTAATCCTAACAAGCATAGGCCAATTTCAGTATGAAATGCAAAGCCTGGAAATTAAAAATAGTTAGCACTTGGCGCCAAATTTTAAAACAATGGCTGCGTAATTATTATTTACGCTGCAGCTGTTTTACATACATTTGACGTCCTTTTATATTCTAACCCACTTACAATTAAATACTTACTATTTATTTTCTATTACCAGACGTAATATTGTTAATTTATTTATTTTTGGTCTGTAAATGATGTAATTGCTAAAGAGAAAACTACATTGCTAGATTATTGTAAATTATTCAATACGATCTGATATGGAGAAAGCAGACTATGCACTAAAATCCGCCCGTCATGCAATTATCCAAACTCGTAGGCTAGGATTTACATCACATGTACATTATCTATCCAAAATAACATTATCTATATAATAGACCTATCTTATTATTGTGATGTATGTACAATATAATACAATGAATACTTTTTTGTGTCTGCCGCTGTATGAAACTAGATAGAATGGAATATAGATTTTCTATGGTATTGAACTGCCCGTCGGCAATCAAAATAGTGCTTCTTCTTCTTCTTAAAATTAAAGGGCATTTTTCAATCACAAGTTATTATTGAGGCTAAAGCATATTAAATTATGCAAATCCATGGAAATATCGATTCATCTAGTATCAGTTAGTTAGTCAATTTAAATTACTTAATAAATCGCTATAAATAAATCCATCAAAATATTCAACAACTTTGACTAGTAAGTAAAATTTGATTTAACCACATTTCAATAACATTAACATATTATATTCTAGAATAAATTTTAGCTTAAAACATTAGTGTCTTGTTATGCATATTTAATAACTAATATAACCTAATTGTGTGATATAAATCGATTTATGTGAGGATGATAAAGTATTTTAAATATTATTATTGCATGCATGGTTTAAAAGTATTTTTTATAAAATTGAAATTGTAAATTATTTTATTTATTATTATTAATGATTAATTATATATTGTAGATATACAGTGCGTTTCGTTCAAAGGTTTACATCATGGGAATTATAATCTATATATTTTTTAGTATTTCCTCGAGATTCTTAAACATTAAATTTCAATCTGGATTTTTCTTTACATGGGGGGAAATTTTTGACAATTTTCTTTGTTGATTTTTCTTTGATCTTTTGGCGTTTTCCATCAATTTTCTTGATCAAATTTCATCATTATTAATTGTTGTTAAGCATTGTAATGAAAATCTTTAAATGCTTTGATGAAAAATGCAAAAAATCAAAGAAAATGTGTTTCAGTATCTCGAGGTGATTCCTAATATCTTAACTTAAATTTTGGATGGAAATTTCTTAAAGCGATTTACCCCTAAAAAGTATTTTAAATATTATTGCATGGATGATTTAAAAATATTGACCAAAAATTCTCGGTCAAAATTATGCTAGCAATTTCTACCCAAATTTCATCGTCAATGTCATCATACAAAACTAGGAATTCGGGACAAGCAAGCAAATTTTTTGCCAAAAGAAAAAAAAATAGTAGAGCGACGTTTAACTTTTCCAGATGGATTCTCTTTTATAAATTTTATCTCTACGTAATTAAATATAGTTGTTGTTTTTAGTGTCATTTGTAAATTTATTCAATCATGAAAAGAGTTTTCCTTTCGCACACTAAAAAAAACAAATAAATTATATGAAAATGACAAAACTTTCTTGTTTCATATACACTTGATCCTAATATAACAAATTAAAAAACTTAATTTCTACTACATCACGGACATTCATCATATAAAGATGTAACTAAATTAATTAATCATTAAAATTATTTCGTATTTAATTAAATTCTCATACATAACATTTTATTATTGAATAATTTATAACGTACAGCAATGTCTCTTGATAATTGAAGTATTAACCATTAAATTAATTCAATGCTTTCAACATATTTATGAGTTTGTAGCGTCTAGTTTATCAACGCATTATTTTTTGTTATGGTTTTTGTCGCACAAATTGTATACCAGTGAGAGGAGAGGAGCGAGAGAAAAAAAAACACAACATGAACGTCAAGTTTATTAACGCAAACATTATCAATCAACAATGATTTATTAAACACAATTAGATTGTGCGATATTAATTACAATTTTATTTAAATTTTCGACTTGATTTTTTTTCGCCTCTTCTTTCACTGAAAATTGAACTAATTAACATTTTAATAAACTTTGGTTTAATAAAGAATCCGTATTATCCGGTATATCTATATAATTAATTAATAATTTGACATGATGCTTTATATTTGGTTTAATTAAATGAGAATGTACGCAGATTTTTTTTCGTAATTCAATGTATTAATTATCACATAAAGCATGTAGCTTGTTGTTTATTATAGGAGTTGTATAGAAAATTTAAATTAGCTTTGTGTTTGGGGCTAGTATTATAAAGTTTTTCTTGTGGTATGCGCGCATTTTTTTATATATTTTGCGGCTGGTTATTTATGTAACATTGCAATCATGACTGTAAGAGTCACTTGAGCCTCTCACGTAGCCCTAGGATTTTGACATATCAACATCATTCTTAATATCTTATCTCATAAGCTTTCATATTGTGGCCTTCCAGGAAATACTTTTTCAGTTTTATTTCCCAACGATTCCATTCCTAATGCAATAACTCACTGCAAAATTTAAAGCTCCTAAATGAATTAATACTTAAATTGCAATTTGTTTTATCATCACATACGTAATTTTAAAATAAAACTAACACCAACAACATGAAATTTAATTTACAAACTGGGCAATTTTTTTGGCATAAAAGCAGAGATCGTATCAGCGAAAATGTACCGTGTTTATTATGACTCATTTTGTTAATATTTTTACGTAACATAAATTTTTATTAACCGAGAGAAAAAAAAGAGTGCGCTTTTATCTTTTATCAATACAATTTAACATGGCGATTAAAAACTTTTTTTATTACCCACTAAACAAATATTTTATTTTTTTTATTTCGATAAACACCCTCGAAACTGAAAAAATATTTATAGTTTTTTCGTCAATGCGATGCGAGGAGAGGAAAAAAGCGTATTTTTTTCCATTTGTTTGCCGGCTTGCTTCGAAATAGTTTTTTCGGTGGAAATGTTAATGGAATCGATTAGCGAAAAGCTCGAGTTCTCTCTCACATTTTGACATGTGAAATTTTCGGATAGAATGAAAAGTCGAAGCAGCGGCAGCAGCAACAGCACAGTTCCAGGCATTAATTTTAACCGTGTCATGTTTGCAGACTATTTCAGACGCGTCGCGCCGCCAATTTTAAAATATATTTACATACAATTGATATTAAACATATTAATGCTCTCAATCTCGCCGTCTCTCAAAATTGATTCGGTTAAAAATAGCTGAATAGCGGCAAACTATTTACGGCATAAAAAGCCATACCGCTACCTCTCATATTCGATGTCTAATAATTTGTGAAAAGTTTCACAAATATTTAATCAACGTTCCGATTTTACTTTGTGAAAATGTTAATATTTGTTGAATAAATGATTTCATCCTTTCATTTTATAAAAATTTTAATGAATGTGAAGATGATAAATTAAAGTGGAAGTATAATTGTGTAGATATGCGAATGGAATGATATAAAAAGTGGTATAGAGATGGAAAAAAAAACTATTTGTCTGCTCTGGTCTGGGCATGAAGGATAATGGCGCATATAAAGTTTCTATGTTTCTAGTTGTAATATTTCACGTGCAAAATCGAATGTCATTTTATGAAATTTCT
>JARJDW010020846.1:0-22331 GCA_030264715.1 Adinopsis sp. GC000173
AAGATGGAGGTTCTCCGCTAAAATCCTAATGACGCTCTATTGTAAATTATATTAATATGCTACTATACAATTTGGAACAAAAGTAGAATGGATAAACAGGAGATATAAATAAGAATTACGGATGTCTGGTGGTAAATTGGTGCACATTTGGTGCTCAATTAATGCTTATTTGGTGCTCAATTGGTGCTCAATTACTACTCAATTGCTGCTTATTTATGCTGAATTGGTGCTCATTTTGGTGCTCAATTGTTGTTCATTTATGCTGAATTGCCGCTCAGTTGGTGTTCATTGGTGCTCAAATGGTGCTCATTGGTGCTCATTGGTGCTCATTGGTGCTCACATGGGTGCTCAATTGGTGCTCAATTAATTACTCAATTGTTGCTTATTTATGCTGAATTGGTGCTCATTGGTGCTCATTTTGGTGCTCAATTTCTGCTCAATTGCTACTCAATTGTTGTTTATTTATGCTGAATTGGTGCTCAGTTGGTGTTCATTGGTGCTCAATTGGTGCTCATTGGTGTTCACTTTGTTGCCCAATTGGTGCTCAATTACTTTTCAATTGATGCCTATTTATGCTGAATTGGTACTCAATTTCTGCTCATTTGGAACGTTTAAGCTGTCATGAAAACTAGTACGCAGAGGATAGTTAAAATATATTTATTGTATTTCTAATGTAAGCCCCTTTCAAATGCGAGAACCTAAACTATTCTTGGCGAACTTATGGGCTAATCCGGCACTGAGTATACCATATAATCATTATTCTAAGAAACATCGAATTGTAGTGAAAATTTGCTCACCTATTATTGGATGGAAAACTGCTGTGAAAATTTGAAATGAAAAAAAAAACAAACAAACATCAACAAAGCATTTTAATAAAAGTACGACACATATTTATTGTTTGAACATCAGCGACAAGATAATTACTTAATTTTTATTTCAAATAATTATTATAATAATTAATTATATTATTTACAGTCACAACATGCGATAATGAATAATAAATATTCAATTAAATGTTGCATTATTTGAATTATGATAAATTTTGAATATATAAACTGTTTGAATTTCGAGAGACAGCATCAGATTCTCAGTGAGAACAGCAAGATCTCATCATGGATCTTAAGCTAATTACAATCTTCTGCGTCTTGGTAAGTTTATAAAATTTCTCATTATTATTAAAAATATACTTTAAACTTTTATTTATACAATTACAGTGCGTAAGCGTTGCATATACCGCCTCTTATGCCAAAACTGAAGCCGCCGTCAAACCAGTTAAGGATGCGCTGGATAAAATAATTCCACATAACAACAATGCTTCGCAAGGTCCACGAAACAAACCACGAGAAAATGCTTCACAAGCAGCACACACTCAACAACGCAATGCTTCGCAAAATCCACGAAATGGCGGATGCAAATCTTTCTGTAATACTGATGATCGCCAAAATCGTCAGGACCGTCAAGATCGTCAAGTTAATCAAAGCCATCAACGTGATCAAAGCCGTCAGCGTGATCAAAGCCGTCAACAACCTGATAAACCCCGTCAACAACCTGATAAACCCCGTCAAGCTAATTATGATAATCAAAGTCGCAGAAATGATCGTAATACGCAGGATACTCGTGACCGCAAAGAAAACCAAGATCGCAAATATCAAAGCCGCCAAGATGATCGCAACAGTAGAGATGAACGTGACCACAGAGAAAAATATGATCGCAGTCATACCCAAGCCCATCATAGTGCTCATGTCAGCGATTCTTTCCAACACGACCGCAGCCACCAAGAACGCAATGACCACGAAACTCACAATGACCGCAGAAATCATGGGGACCATAGCGACCGTAGGGACCACAGTGACAGCAGTGACCGCAGCAATCATAGGGACCATAGCGACCGTAGGGACCACAGCGAGCATAGTGACCGCAGAGATCGTAGGGAGCACAGCGATCGTAGTGACCGTAGGGAGCACAGCGATCGTAGTGACCGTAGAGAGCACAGCGAACGTACTGACCGTAGGGAGCACAGCGATCGTAGTGACCGTAGGGAGCACAGCGATCGTAGTGACCGTAGGGAGCACAGCGATCGTAGTGACCACAGAGATCATGAGCACGATCACGGTTCGCATAATCGTCAGGAATCCCAGGATCGCAGTCATTCACGTAACCACCACGAAGCACATGAACATCGTACTTACAGTCGCAGCCATTCTGCTCACTCAAGCGACGAATCTCATCACGATCATCACGACCGTAACAGCCGGGATCACAGCGGAAATCGCGATCGCTCCGGGCATCATAACCGTGGTGCTTATTTTGATGACAACAGCCATTCTTCATCCTCAAGAGAAAAAATCCATATTAGCGAAACGATCGAAAGAAGCAGATCTAGCAGTAGTTCAAACGAGCGTGGAATATATGGTAGCACCGGTAGAGACCATAGTGGTGGTAGAGATCATTCTCGAGGTGGACACAGAGGTAGTAGAACTGACAGTGGATCCGGAAGTCGTTCCAATGGTGGTATATTGGGTATAATAACCAGACCCCTGAATGAAGCAATTTCAGGGGTGTTGAGTGTAGGTGAAGACCTATTGCATCTCAAGCTCGGGAAGGATAAAAAGGCAGTGCGTGGTGTGACTAGTGCACTCGATTCCGCTGTGTCTATAGGCAGTAATTTACTTAATAGCGAATCACGTGCAAGACACGGTGGAAAAGATGGTGGTCGTTCTCGCGGAGGAAAAGATGGTGGTCGTTCTCGGGGAGGAAGAAACGGTGGCCAATCTCGCGGTGGAAGAAACGGTGGTCATTCAACTGGAGGCAGATACGGTGGCCGTTCGAGTGGAGGACTCATTGGCGGTGGAAGTGACGGCAACATAATACATCTGTTACGTTAACTGTATCACTATTTAGTCAATTATTCAATTATTTATTGTTTCTGTATCAGTAATACTATGTAACGAAAGATAATAATTAAACGTATTCAAAATATTAGCATGATTAAATTTACTCTATTTCTATGCATTCATAAATCCAACATAATTTCAAAATAATTTGAAATCAAACTCTAAATAACAGTCAAACACCTAAGTGTTCGCAAATTTACAAAATGGTAAACGAAACGTTAATGTCCAAATTAGAAAAATATATATTCTAACTACAATATCTAAATGTAATTTTGCATTTCAAACCATTTCTAATTTTTATGTCTAATTGCATGCCTATGCCAGATAATTACGACAAAAGAAATGTCACTTTTATCTGCGTTTATTCTTAATATAATTCTTAGAATCGACATTATTAATATTGAAACCAGATAAATATTATTTCTTGTTTAAATCGGTTATGTCTGAATAAATTACTTTGTTTCAAATTTTGAAAACTATGTACGTATATGGAGTTTGTAGTGAGTTAAAATCTATTAAATAAAATGTTATGAAGTTATTCGTAATTAAATCTTACTTTAATCCTTAAAATGTTTGTTTTTATACATTAGTCAATTCTCTGTAGATTGTTTTTGATCTGTTGTTTTGTTTCTTTCAATTTTTAAATAAATGAATGTTTATTATTCCACCTTAAGTTTTTCGTCCAAATGGCCAACATGTAGGCGATATAACCAGTTTTGAGAATTTAAATCGCAGTCTTACGGGGAATTAAGTTCGTTATCCAAGGTGAGTGCTGTATTATCAATTTAGCTGATCCTAGGCTATAGCACATTTGTGGGCCTCTTAATGTATCAAATTTTATATATACTGACCATTTGCGAAATTTTATCGTTATGGCACTGACCGAACTACCAGCTACTCAAGCAGCTAAATGTTTAACTTAAAAGTAACAAGATGTAATAATTTATTTAAGAGGCTTATAGAAAAATTAGTCTCTCATTCGTTTTGTTTAGATTGGATGATATTCTGGTTATATTCGACGAAAAATAACTCTTGCGGCTCGGGCCGTAAAAGAAGCTGGCCCTTTTTTTAAGTAATTTGTATAAAAAGGTATACTCAGATGTTTTCTCTCTTTTCAACCTGTAGAAGTACCTATGGAAATTACCTAAAAGAAGAACTAGACCATGTTTATGGTCTCAACTGTTAGTGGATGAAAAGTGACTTTGTCAACTTAGGCCATAAAATAGGGTGGTATTTTGGGCAAAAATAATTTTTCGCTTTTGGACTTATACATACTGCAGTACCTACATATCTCTTATAAGAATAAGCAGCCCATTTTTATGACCCGAGCCACAAGAGTTACTTGTCGCAGAGTATAGTCAATTTATCTAAAAACTGACTTAATATATTATACTTTGATAAAATTCTATTAGAACTTCATTAATTTGTTTATACTCTATATAGAAAATTATGTAATAATTGCATTAATATCAAAATTAGAGAATTTCTTCAAAATGTATATTTGATGCATATCGTTCATATAGCAATTTTATTAGCTTGGACTATTTTTTCATTCAGTAATAAGGAAACAAAATCAGATAATAAAACCCAAATTTTAAATTTGTTATTTTAACCGATAACTCGTGGATGATTATAAATATATGTGAATAAATATGTATAATATACGTATTAAGTATCGCTTAAAGAGAGAGAAAAATACATATAATGGACGTCTATGTTTAGAGCGATTTTAAGCCTCTAATTTTAGACCAAAATAGCTTAATCTAAAGTAAGTAAACATAGACGAAATAACGAAACAACCCTATATGATGAAATTTCGCAATAAATAAAGAAATAATAATAGTAATAAGAACATACAAACAAGTATATACATTTTTGTATATATTTAATGTTTGATTAATGTATTAATTAAATTTTCTTATTTAAATTATAATAATTTTGTGGGTAAATAAATAAAAAATGCAATTAATAAATTTATAAAATATAATTAAAAATAAACAATTTAAAGTTGTTTGATAAGATTTCCTGTATAAAAGCAAGGTAAACGTCGAATTACTTATAAGATCTAAAACATGGATCTTAAAACATTTCTGCTTTTTCTAGCGGTAAGTTGCACATATTTAAATTTATTCGTATATTTAAAAAAATTATCATTTATTTTTAGTGCTTAACAGTCAGCAATGCCAATGTAGTTAGACAGGCCCCTCAAACAAAACCATCTAGCTCTGAACAAAACAATTATAATGGACAAACCCCTATTAAAACAATTTTAATACCCAATCTACCACCTAAACCTCCAGTTAGCACACCTGTTGCACCACCACCACCAAGTCCCCCAGCTAAACCAATTCCAGTTCCAAGTGCACCAAGTGCTCCAGCTAAACCTCCAGTTAGCACTCCTGTTGCACCACCACCAAGTTCTCCAGCAGCACCTCCAGTTAGCACTCCTGTTGCACCACCACCAAGTCCCCCAGCTAAACCAATTGCAGTTCCAAGTGTACCAAGTGCACCAGCTAAACCTCCAGTTAGCACTCCTGTTGCACCACTACCAAGTTCCCCAGCTAAACCTCCAGTTAGCACTCCTGTTGCACCACCACCAAGTTCCCCAGCTACACCTCCAGTTAGCACTCCTGTTATACCACCAGCAAGTTCCCCAGCTAAACCTCCAGTTAGCACTCCTGTTGCACCACTACCAAGTGCTCCAGTTAAACCTCCAGTTAGCACTCCTGTTGCACCACCATCAAGTTTCCCAGCTAAACCTCCAGTTAGCACTCCTGTTGTACCACCTCCGATCCCCCCAGCAGCACCTAGTAAACCATCCAAACCTACTTCGGCAGCACCAAAATCACCTTCATCAAAAACAGCGAAAAAAGTGAAGACAACAAATAAACAAACCAAAGCTGGAAAACGAAACAAATCAGGAAACATTGCAAAGCCGGCAAAGAAAAATAAGAAAAACACCCAACAGAAAAATCAATCTAAAAATTCAAAGAATACAGCAAAGAAACACAAGAAAACCGACCAGCATCAACATAAACATCAAACAACTATCCTAAAAAAACACATTACACGCAAATTACCACCTTCTAAAGCAAAATCATCAGGATCCTCTTCGTCTTCATCTTCGTCTTCCTCTTCCTCTTCTTCATCGTCATCGTCTTCCTCTTCGTCATCGTCTTCATCTTCGTCGTCATCGTCATCATCCTCTAGTGACAAATCAAAACCTCACCACAAGCATAGATCATATGAGAGTAAAGAATCAGTGTCAATTGAAAAGCATTCTCACGAATTTCAAAGCCGCCAAAAACATTCACATGGATCAAATAATAGTGATAAATCACATAAAAGAAAACAATCAAGTGAATCATCGCACCATAGTAACTCTCACTCAAATTCAAGAAGATCATCAGAAAATCATAGTCGCTCGGCCCATTCGTTAAGACAACATTCAAACGAATCAAAGCATAGCCATGAATCGATTTCCCGCTCAAAAATATCAGAAAGTCATAGTCGTTCGGTCCATTTGTTTAGGGAACATTCAAGCGAATCAGAGCGTAGTCATCAATCACATTCTGGTCCAAGACGGTCAGTTGAAAGTCATAGTCGTTCGGCACATTCATTAAGAAAACATTCAAGGGAGTCAGCACGACGCAGTGCATCACATTCAATCTTCAGAAGATCATCAGAAAGCCACAGTCATTCCGCACACTCGTCTAGAGAACATTCAAGCGAATCAAAGCATCGCAGTGCTTCACATTCAATTAGAAGATCATCAGAAAACCACAGTCATTCCGCACACTCGTCTAGAGAACATTCAAGCGAATCAAAGCATCGCAGTGCTTCACATTCCATTAGAAGATCATCAGAAAACCACAGTCATTCGGGTCATATATCTAGAGAACATTCAAGCGAATCATCTCGTCGTAGTGCATCAGATTCAAGTTTAAGAAGATCATCAAACAGTCGCAGTCATTCGGCCCATACATCCAGAGAACATTCCAGCGAATCAGCACATAGCCACGAATCTCACTCAATCGTAAGAAGATCATCAGAAAGCGGGAGTCACTCTTCACACTCATCTAGTACACATTCAAGTCATTCAGCTCACAGCAACAAATCGCATTCAAGGATTGACAGATCAGGAAGCGTCAGTCGTTCTTCCCGTTCATCTAGTGAACGCTCAAGCCATTCAGCACACAGCAATGAATCACACTCAAGAAGAAGCGGATCAGGAAGCGTCAGTCGTTCGTCTCATTCAACCAGTGAACATTCAAGCGAATCAGCCCATAGAAGTGAATCGCACTCAAGTCTGAGTACATCATCAAGAAGCGTCAGTCGTTCTTCCCGTTCATCTAGTGAACGCTCAAGCCATTCAGCACACAGCAATGAATCACACTCAAGAAGAAGTGGATCAGGAAGTGTCAGTCGTTCGTCTCATTCATCCAGTGAACATTCAAGCGAATCAGCCCATAGAAGTGAATCACATTCAAGTCTGAGCACATCATCAAGAAGCATCAGTCGGTCTTCCCGTTCATCTAGTGAACATTCAAGTCATTCAGCACACAGCAGTGAATCACATTCAAGTTTAAGCAGATCATCAGGCAGTCTCAGTCACTCCTCCGATTCATCTGATGAATTATCAAGCTCAAGCTCCAGTGGATCGTCAGATAGTCAGAGTGATTCATCATCATCGAGTTCAAGTGGTAGTACTTCCGAATCAGATTCTAAACATTCGAAATGCCAACATTCGGAAACATTCTTAAATAATGTCTCCAACTTCAAGTGCACTCATGCAGGCAAGATTGCAGATAGCAAAAGATGTAACGTATATCATTGGTGCATAAAAGTATTGAACAAATTTATTGAAGTGGAAGTCCGATGCAAAAATGGTGAATTATTCGATTATATTTCACAAACTTGCAAACCTGCCAAAACTGCTCGCTGCGCGGTTAGCCAAACACCAACGTGTACTAAGGCTGGAACATTCCCCAATCCACAATTTTGCTCAAGATTTTATACTTGCGTATATCATACGTCTTTAAAGAAATTTGATGTCAATCAACACGTTTGCCCAAGCAACAAATTATTCGACGTGAAAACGGGAAAATGCGTGGAAAGTAGTCAAGCACAATGTTATAGTGGATCGTCAACCGAAAACATACCGTCCAACAAATTTACATGCCAAACTGCCGGTAAATTTGCCTTTTCAGAGAATTGTAACAACTACCATATCTGTAAACCAGATAATAAAGGAGGGCTAACTTACAACCTTGGCTTATGCCCATGTGGTCAACTCTTTGACATCAACCTAAAGAGATGTCTTCCGCGCAATAGGGTATTCTGTCCATTAGACGATAGTAGCAGTCAAGATAGTTAACCACCTTGTCAAGGATGATAGATGATGATATATAGATTATAATATGGGGTTAATTTATTTTAATATATTTATGTAGTTAGAATTATAAATGTTTAATAAATAAAGTTTCATTTATTGCAATATTGTGTTTGATATTTTATATTTTTATTTATTTGTCTGCAGGTTCGCATATTTTCCAAGAAGGCGCTCTAAATGTTGCAGAAATACATTTTAAAGTGTTTATTTGTTCTAAACCGTCATTTCTCGCTTATATATAAAAAATTAAATTGACCAAATGTCCGTGGCTGTATATTTATTTAACAATCATTTCCTGTTTTAAATAACGTAAATATTTTTATTAATGTGTTGTACCTCAATAAATGTTGGAATAAATAATTCAAAATAGTAAAAAATGAAAATAATAATTGTATTTGAAATTTTGTTGCTTTCTCCAAGTTAAACAATTTTATTCCAAAAATTAGTGCAAGAAAGTGTCTTTGTTGTTATAACTATATGTAAAATAAAAATAATAAATTCAAATGAATTAAAATATAGTAAGATTTAATGCCAATAATATTGTTAAGTCTTTGTCTAATCATTTCTTTGATAAGAAATATTTTTGTGTTTTCTAATTGCTATCTATATGATTATAATGCGCATGTAGATTTTTACTCAAGTATATATAGCACTAATAATTATATTAATTAAATATAAGAGTTTTCTCAATAAAAAATTGATACATCATATATTTTTAGTTCCTGTATAATAAAATCAACTACAGTTAAATTAAATATGTCCACTGGCATAATACTAGGGCCTAAGAGGAAAAAGGGCCCCAAACTGTATTATTGGATTGTAAGGGCCTCTAAAAGTTTCTTGCGAGAGGGCCTCAGCTTTTTTCGTTACACTACTAATTTTGTTTCAAATTTGTTATACATAATCTATACTATTCGCTAATCAATTTTGTTGCAAATTTGTTTATAAATTATTTATATGGACTATAGCTTTGATAATGATGAAACTGTAGTCAGTAGGATACAAATAAATAGTAAAACAAAACCATGCATTTCTTCTTCATTAAATATTAGTGAATGTTTTACCACGTAAAAAGTTCTTCAATCAACTATAATAATAAATATGTACTTTTTGTCTAGACTTATTCAATGAAAACAAAATCAAATTCGCTCTATGAAAAACTTAATAAATTTAAGGAAAAATTATTTTATGTTTATTTACTTTTCATCGTCCTTGTTTTTGTGTTTGGCTAATTTCACTAATTAAAATGCAATTTTTAACAAATAAATATGTATATAAATAAAATATTTAGATTATTGGTAATTAAATTGTAAAATTAAATATTTTACATGAACAAATAAATAAAATATTAATTAAAAAACTCGTTATCGCACTCATATATAAGCATGATATTAAAACATCCGCCGCTTATGCTGGTAACCACAATGAATATTTTCATCTTAATATTTACGGTAACTATAAAATACAAATCGTAACTATATATCTATAACTTATAAAAATTATTTTTAGAGTATAATTCTCGTAAACGCCGATAATCAATGCACAGGCAGAAAATTCATTTGCCTGTCACAAAATACTTATAAAAAATGTTTACCATTTGATAATAAGTTTATAGCCCAATACGGTGTACAAACCTGCCCGCTTGGTCTTGAATGTAACCCTTATGCGGTAGTACCATGCAACTTACCGATATTAAACCATGATAGCAGAAGTCGCCGTGATGAAAGCAAATCTACAGATGTTAGCTTTTCTGAAAGTGAGAGTTTCAAGGAAGATATTACATCAGACAGTAGATCAACGACCATACTCGAACAATTAAGTAACTCAATGTCTGTAACCGAATCTGAAAGCGAAAGTTATGAAACAAGCTCCGCAAGAGATTCCAGTAGTACATCTAAATCCGAATCTAAGAGTTCAAAAAAAGTGACCGACCAATTTTATAGTATAAGTACTTCATCAATGTCGGAATCGGATGAACTAATAACTATTATTAGTGAAAGCGAATCAGAAAGTGAAAATAGCAGTACTTCATCAGAATCGGAAAACAGTTCAAGTAGTAGCTCAAGCAGTGATTCCAGCAGCAGTTCTAGCAGTTCATCCTCAAGTGATTCAAGCGCTTCCAGTTCAAGTAGTTCTTCATCCAGCGAATCAACTTCATCTAGTTCATCAGAGACCAGCCATGAGTCAATTTCAAGTGACTATTATTCCGAATCAGATTATGGTAGTCATTCATCGCATTCACGATCGGTACATGAAAGTGCGTCACACGAACGTCATGAATCTCACTCAAGTGAATCCAGTGAAGAAGGTAGCAACCGTTCATCAAGATCATATTCAAAATACTCGGAACAAAGTCATTCGTCAAGATCTTCAACTGAACATTCTAGCGAATCAGGCAGTAATGGTTCAATATCTCATTCTGAACACTCGTCAGAAAGTCAAAGTCATTCATCAAGATCTTCGAGTGAACATTCTAGCGTATTAACTAGTAGTGGTTCAAGATCCAGCTCTGAACATTCATCAGAAAGCGAAAGCCACTCATCAAGATCTTCAAGCGAACATTCCAGAGAATCAACCAGTAGTAGTTCAAGATCCAGCTCTGAACATTCATCAGAAAGCGAAAGCCACTCATCAAGATCTTCAAGCGAACATTCCCGAGAATCAACCAGTAGTAGTTCAAGATCCNACTCATCAAGATCTTCAAGCGAACATTCCAGAGAATCAACCAGTAGTAGTTCAAGATCCAGCTCTGAACATTCATCAGAAAGCGAAAGCCACTCATCAAGATCTTCAAGCGAACATTCTAGAGAATCAACCAGTAGTAGTTCAAGGTCCAGCGAATCACTCAGCGATAGTTCTTCAAGTAGTGATTTATCAGATGATTTCAGTAGCAGCAGTGATTCAAGCTCATCATCATCATCTTCACCGTGTTTGAAGAAATCGAAACTCTTCAGAGTATTATCCAAACGATATATATCCACAGCATCAATAAAAAAATCGAAATATGAGTGTACACGAGCTGGCAAGTTTGCTATTTATAACAACCCTAATAAATTTCACCTTTGTATAGAAATTGGAGAAAATAGGTTCATGCATGTGATAAGCAAATGTGTAAACAATAAGATATTCAACGCCTTTTTACAGAGATGTCTTTAATTTAATTATTTATAAATATTTATTATGTAGTTGTTGAATATTTAATCAGGTAGGTAATGGTAGTAATCATCTATAATAAAAGCATTTAATAAAAACTAGAATACATAATTACTCAATGTAAACAACTATTAACATAGTTTTTGATCTGCAACATGTTTGTGTAAAACTGATCGTTTAATTCAAAATTCAAGCCCGACATATTTCTTAAATACTTATTGATATTCAACGCAGAACTTGACGAAAATTTTGAAACACCTTCATAATATTCAAGATAGAATAATTTTGAGAGCAACTTCACAAATCGATTCCACGATTTATTAATATCGGCCACATCAATATGCGTATTTAACATTTTTTTCAAATTAAACTCTTGCGTCTGTTCCATTTGAGTTATCGGCAGCAGTGTTACACTCGCATCGGTGTTATTTACAATTTTATGGTTTACTAATAAAACTACATCGATTTTAATTTTATGGGTGAAATTGCACATTGTATAATTTTCGTAAGCACCTTCGACGTGTGCCATATTTATTCCAGTTTTATTATCATATTTATCATTAAATTTATTGATCGAAACAACAGCGGGTTGCTGCTGCACCGACGACGACGACTGTAATGTGGATTCGTTCGCATCGGATTCCTCTTTACTAATTAAATCAATTTTTGATTTATTGGCGCTCATCAAATTGAGCTGGATGCGTTTTCTATCATTCGGCCATGTCTTAATCTCCTTTTTTATTATGCCACCGCTGCCACAATGCAACGTTTTATTCACTTTAACGGTGAAATGTTTTGTCTTATACGACGTTGTAAAATTGTACGCCTTTGAATTTTTCTCCTCCGCCTCGTCGACATTATTGTTCAATGTTGAGCGTTTTAATTCAGCAGGTGATTCCAATATAACACTAAATTCTTTCTCAATGCTCTTGCTGCCATTATTATATTCTATAAGATTAATTGTTTCGAGCCAGCATAAAACTGAATTGTGGTTAAAATTAATTACGTCTTGTTCCATTTTATACGTGTTGTTATTTTCCAACGAATGAAATGGATCAAACGTTGAATGTTGTTGCTAAAACACCAAATAATTTATTGACGTTTTCGGTTAAAATTGATGAATATGTTAATATTAATGATTTGTGCACTCACCACATTTGGAACGCAAACACCGAAAAACGTAAATAGGAGTATTAGCGCGCACAACATCATTAGTTTGGTTGCGGTTGAACGATTATTAATTAATTCGCATTGCCACTCGCTTTTATTTTATCTATAATATGGAAACAATAATAATATTACGATATTTCGCGAAATTGCATATTTCTTTATTTACCAACAGCGAAATCAAAACATTGGAGCTTACTAAGAACACCATTACGAAACGTATGTACACGTACTTACATAGAAAGCAAATTCGTCCGAAAAATCATTTTTAGCACAACGAAACATATTAAATTATTTATATGTAAGAAAATATTGTATATACGAATGAAGCAAAAAAAAATAGAAACTACTTGCAACAAAATGCAAATATTTATTGTTTTAGAAAACAAATTACAGTTTGCATGTTACATTTATATTATGTATATAAGTCGTTTGAATGTAAATTTACGATGAGTTTAAAAAAGTCACGTTTTGGTATTTTCATTGCTAGTTAAAGGAGAAACTTGCAAAACGTAAAACAATGCGTTATTTTTTTGTACATATATGTACTTATAAATAATATTGCTAATAATAATAAAAAAACAACAATGTGTTGGTGGATGAATACGATTACTTCGCTTTGTTATTCGATATTGACATTTCGGCGCTCGATTCATACTTTTCCATAGTTTTACTCGATTCCGTATCCATGCTGCTGGTAAAATTTCTAGGCTTTGCTAAGCTAAAAACGCACTACATATTAACTAATTAGCTGGAAATGATTGAGGGACTTACGTGTAGGACGTTACCGCCGATTCGTTGCTGTTTGATCTACACCGAAAGCAGTTCAAAGAAGGCATGTTTTATAAAATATGGTTATTGTTTGTGAGTGACTGTTCGCGCACTAAAGCAATCACTGAATTTAATATTAATAAACGATAAGGTGGAGAAAAAAGATTACACATCTTATAGAGTGTTGTTCATGCATTCTTTACGTAAATTTAGAAATGAAATCATCATACAAATATATTATGAATAACTCTATATAGGTATGATATGATGTGTGTGGTATACAGGTGGACGTAGACTATGCTATAAAAATTGTTATCTTTACAAGTTTCGCTATTTTAAATGTATTTTGTTTACTGTCACAGCGCGATAAAAATTACAATATTGTTAATAATTTAAGATAAGCATAATTAGAAAGTGTTGATAAAGTAGATGAATAGAACGTAGGTATATACATACTTCATTTTATTGTTATTACCATTATAATATTAGTTAATCTTTTCTTATTAAGAAGTGATGTTATTATTAATTAGTGAGATTAAAAATGTGTGGGATCAAGGCCATTCGATTGTTCATACCATTGTAAGGAAAATTAAAATAAAATTGTAAAAAATCATAGCTATATATAACTATATATATGTATGTATATATGCACTTTTTTTATTATTTAAATACAATTCCTTCATTATTTATTCATACACTTTTAGTTTTGTTTGCATTCTTACACACAACCGAAAAATGCCTAGTGTATGTGTGTTTGGAGAAAGCAATAATATGGAAAAACGTGTAAAACATTGTAATTCGACAATAATCATATTGAATATTGATTAAGTATGTTACATTTAGAGTAATTTCGGCTTGTTTAACTTTCTAAGTATCATTTTCGTTAAACGTTAAAAAGTTTCTACTTTATAATTGTTACAATTGTTATAATTATAATATTTCGCCAAAAATAAAAACGAAAAAAGGCAAACATTTAAATTGTGTGTGTTTATGTTGTTGACTGAGACGCTGATTCAGCAAAATAAATATAACGCAATAAATTAATCACTTTTCCTCAGCCTTGATGACGTTTTTAATTGTCGTCGTCGAAAAAATGTAAATGATCTGATCGAGGAAAGTTGAAATAAATGATATTAATTACCCAAAATACGAAAAAAACGCTTTATAATTGGCTCATTTCATATTGTGTTGCCAAAATTTTGCTTTCATTCGTCGTATTCGTAAGGAAACGATGAGAACTTTTCGACGGCACAGTCTAGTTTCCTCATAATTACGCATTTATAGATAATATATTTTAGTAGGTATAGTATAGGTAGTGTATATAAAATATTAGAAATAAGCGAAACATGCCGGCGTCCTAATAATAATGAACTCTAAATCGTTTGCATCTCGTATAAAACGAGTCACGAATCGAATTTTTCTATATAGCACACCGAGCACAACAACACAATCGAGTGAGGAAAAAAATTGGCATAAAACACAATAAATATTCACAAAGCGGGCGTAAATCTTAATTTTTCTGATTTCAATAAAACGCGTAGATATCGCGAATTTAACATCACATCCATTCAGATGTAATTTTCTACTAAAAATTAAAAATAGTTAGAATGATCCGATTTAATCAAGTTTTGTCAGATATCTATAGCCATTTTATAAGTTTACATATTTTGTAAATGAGTGAGAAAAAAATGGCACAAAACACAATAAATATTCACAAAGCGGGCGTAAATCTTCATTTTTCTAATTTCAATAAAATGCGCATTTAATATCACATCCATATTTACACGTAGATGTTATTTCTCATCGAATTATATAAAATGTGCATTAGGTACTCTATTTAACTTTCGCTCAACTGCAATTTATTTTATGTTTATCGTTTTGCGCATATATATATAAATTTAAAAGGGTGGGCAATTAAAATAAATCATGCGGATGAAAGTAGAGTGCATCATTACGAAATGTTAAAGCGTTTAAGGAAAATACTAATAGGATTAATAAACGCATTTTTTTGCATAATATTATATGGTATAGTGCATAGACGCCGCCGTTTCGCAAGCATGTAAACAATGACGTGCATGCGCATGTATAAACACTAATTTTGTTTATATATATAATATATATTTATATTTCACCGTTGTAAGAGAAAATCGTTAATACAGCCATATAAACAAATGAGTTATTTATCGCAAAAAGAAAAAAACTATTCACTTTGTCTTTCATTCAAATGTACATACACATATAGTTTTTAGTATTTCCTCGAGATTCTAAAACATTAAATTTTCGATGGGGATTTTTGTTTGCGTGGGTGGAAATTTTTGCACAAATTGATTTTTCGTTGATATTTCGGCATTTTCCATTAATTTTTTAATAGAATTTCATCATGTCTTTTTCTCTACTTTCAAACGATTTTTAAGAATATCTTTAAATATTTTTATGGAAAATACTAAAAAGTGCAATATATATAGATTATATTTGAATGAAACGCACTGTATATACATATAAAACGACCGCGCGCATCGCAAACAATTAAATTGTAATTTTGCCGTTCGCCGAAAAATTTAAATAACAATGAAATTGCTGCGTTGTAAATAATTTTCGCCGCTCGTCTTTTTAATAATAAATTCGGAAAAATGTTTTAAGCGGGAGGGCATGGCAAAAAATTATGGACGATGGCTGCGGTTGGAAAAAAAGTTTATAATTGCTTCCTTTCTGCTGTTTACTCTTCGCAGGCTTAAATTACCGTAAAATTAACGAATTAAAATAATCTATCTAGATTTTTTCGCTTCTCTATAAAAAAAATAAAGTAAACTAGAATGCGTTTTGTATTTATGGAAATCTGCCGCACACAATTTCTTTTTGCTGTTGAATTCTTATTAATCATCCGCATATTCAAGGCTTTTTTTGTTGTAACGCGCTCATGCAATTGTTAATTCGCTTCATATTATTCATTGTTTTATTATAAAATGATACGATACGATACGATACGATTTGGCAATGCGCGCTTATGCGAATTTAATGTGTTTTTGTTAAAAATCTACCCTTGATTGCGCTGAAAATTATATACTACACCATATACATTTGTGCGACAGTTGGAAATTTCAACATTGATTAACTTGTGCAGCGCAAATTAATAATTCACGTAAAAATGATTAACAACGCCATGCATGCAATCTAATATTAATCGGATTGCAAAAATGTGGAAAAAGCGTAATGCTTCATTAATTTTACCGTAAGCAGGTAATTAATATTGTAAAAACGCTTTTAATAACACTCCATCTAATTATCAGCTCCACAAATACTTACAGACTTTTTTTCCCATTACATTACGATGATAATAATAATGTATGTAATGTAGTTTTGAAAACAAAAAGGCTACGTTTTAATCTCTCTTTTTGTCTGAACTTTGTGCACACTAAAAGCAGGTAAAAGTGTCCAGACACAAAAAGCTTTTTGCTACCACCTACCACGACGCAAACAAACAATGTATTTACTAACAACAATCATTTTTATCGCTAAGTAATGGCCAATGATGTCTACGAGGAGCACGATATTTATGAGACCCTATAAAGGTTATACATTTTTTTACCCATCGAATGTTTGACAGACAAAAAAACATGATACAACATTGTATGATAGTTGAAGCAATCCTAATCCGTTCCACGAAGGTAGAAAAAATACGAGCATACAATAAGAGCAACCTTTTCCATATCATGGGTCAAACTTTGGGATGAAATTTACTCATGGAAGAAAAATTAGTTAAAAATCGTTTGAAAAATAGAAAATTTGTTGTTCTTATATAACAACTTTACACTTTAACACATATTTCTGAAATAAATAAATACGTTCCAGAAATTAAAGTAAAGTAACATAAGAATACAAAACTTTTTTATTAATATTCCCTATATTTCACCTTCTCAGGCATCCTCAAGAACCAAGTGTTGATATAATAAACATCTTAGCAATTATAGACATGCAAGGAAATAATGCTTTAATTTATTTTTTAATCTATATATGATTATGAGTGCGAATAAGAAGATTTTTAAGAGCCCATCGTCCGGAGGTGGTCCATAGTTGCAATATATAATAGCAGTGGTGAAATTTATGAAGCTGAAAGTATTTGGTCGTGATCTAAACTTAAAACTGTAACTTTTCAAATAAAAATCGTCCACCCTGACTTTTGCCATCGAGTGTAGTATACGAGTGCGGGTAGCTGCTTTTCATTCGCCCATTTAATCTTCGACATATAATTCCAAGAAAAACATTAATTAAAAAACTTTTTATTTATACAATATCTATATATTAAAAATCAAAGTAACGTAAAGTTTCTGCAGAGTATTTGCTTACATGCACATTTTCATAGCGCATGATGTAAGTTATATATGAATATTATTTCCAAAGTAAGAAACAATAAGGAAGTGGCTCTACCTGCTGCATGCACCAAGTGGGGGATGAAATGGTGTGGTGTCTTATGCACACGCTACACAGGTAAGAGTTATTAAAATGGGTCACTTGTATAAAACTCAACTGGCACCCAATATCTTTTCAGTTATTTGACTGTAGCTGTTCGGTAAAACACGGTCAAAAGAAAAAGAATTTCTCTCCTCGTTTGTGTGTACGTCTGTGTGTACCTGTGTGCGAGTGTGTTGGTGTGGTATATAACTATACTATACTATACGGACGGTCGTCTTCCATCATCAAACTCCCCGAAACGCTTTCACGCTTCGAGGTACGCGGCGACGACGACGACGATGCTGTTCTTCTTGTTGTTGTGATCGCGTAAAAGCAATGTGCATCAATAATTAAAACTGACAGTGCTACCTACACCGAGCGCGCTCTAACCCTCCTAATAATGAATGAATTATTTGGTAAGCGAGCCGATGATTTGAATTCAACGCGCATACAAGACAAAAAAATAGTCGAGCGTAATTATTAATGTGTAACAAATTTCAGATTCTGCAACGTGAAATTGGTGGAAACAATCATGCGGACGAAAAAAGTGGTAAGTGTGGCCGTTGCATTGCTGCCGGCCGTATATTTTAGTATTTTCGTATTTTGTATTTACGCGTCTTTTTTTGTTCATCATCATTCCGCGCACGTATCTTCCTATCGAATTTTTCCGCTTTTTTGCGGCCGAAAAAAAATTAGATTGCCGCTGCTTTAAATAAGTGCGTGTAATGAAAATAAAGCCATTAATTTCATCGTGATTGATTAGTAAACGTACAGTACGAAAATTTTCATAATTAAAGTACGCTCGCTCCTAATAAACAACACACCAACGGGTTGGAGAGAAAAAAATATATGTTTGATGAAAGTTGCAAAATTTCAGCGGCGACGTATTTTTTTTTCATCATCCACCGCATCCCGCCTACACGGTTCAAAACCGAAAACTCATAGTTCGGCGAAGTTTAATTAAAATATGTTTAAATTTAAATAAAATGAAGTTATTAAAACTTTCATCATAGAAAAACATCCAACAGCTTTTGCTGCACTCGCACAGCGAGATCAATATTAATGTTCATAATAATTATAATAATATAATAATAATAACATTTGTGTTTGAATGAAAATCATAAATTCTAATTAACCAAAATATTGAACCGCCATCAACGCGCATCAATTTAATGAAATTTCCCCATCACCAACAACATAGTACATTGATAAATACGAATCAAAGAACGCACACAATGAGAATGAAGTCATTAATTTACATGACGAGCGACGTTTTTTTTCTTCTCTACTTTATTTCACTCCAGCTACATGCTGAAAAAAACACAGGAGAAAATCAATAAAACTCCTCATTAGAATAACATTCTTTAATCTAATGAGCTTCTTTTTTCGATTTACTTTCACTATATTACACACATTTTCTATTCCAGATACAATGTTAAATAACGAATTTTATCGACATATAAAACCATGATCTAATAATGGATTTAATATAATAATAATTTATTTTTTAATTACGCGTGCAAATGCTCTGGCTGCTTTTTGATGTACTCGACTTCATATCGCCTCGTGCTAAAAAGTTTATTATTGTAACACGCTTTTCTACTACTTTAAAGTAGTTTTGCAAGTTTCAGACGCCACTGAAATCTCTCTAGAATATAAAGTGATACAGAATCAAGCGTACTTAAAATAAACAAGATTTGGCAAAGTTTCCAATATTTAATTCTTTTTCCACCCTCCTTATTCTCGCACCACCACCAGAGTGCAGTGAATTGAAACATTGTCGTCGTCATTTTTGCACACGACTCACACAATTTGTATATATATACCAAAAATTTTCAAGCATGTTAATATTACGATGGGAACGACACGCTGAGTTGGTAGAAAAATCGTTCAAGTATAGTAATATAAAAGTAAATTCAATTTTTTGTTATTAACTGTGCGAATGCATGCGAATGCACATTTCCATATTAAGTAAGTGCAGTATATGCGCACGCTGTCAATTACGTTTTTGAAAACCTACGCGCACTTTTCATTTATCAATCATATTAATTATGGGTACTTATCTAATAAGAAAAGAAGAGAAATCTTCCCTTTTACTATACTACTAACTACCATTCAACTACTTAACGAAAAATTATTCAAATAAATACTTTCGAGCACATATTTAACAATCTTGTAAGTATAGCCACTCATTTTTTTAGTTCGTTTGAAAATTGCATAAAAAGCAACTTAATCGACCATTATAAATAATTTATGATGATTAATACAAAATAAATATGATAAGTTGTATTACAAATTGCTTGTTTTTTTTCGTCCTCGTCGTCTAAACAATATCGTAAATATGCAAATTTTCGACAAAGTTTTTTGGCAACGCAAAACTAGATTTGTACAGAATATCTATCTGCCGTATCATCGATTTATTAAAATGAGCGCATTTTCTTCCCACCGCACCGCTTCGCAAAATTATCGATTCAACATCGTCGGGGTCTTGATAAAAAAAATTATATATTAAGAAATTAGTAAAGTGGCTAAAAGTAATTTTCGTAGAAAACGAAGAGGAAATTAAATTTACATATTATTTTACATAAGCATGTTATATATTAGACTAAGGTAGAAACTTCAAAGATGAAATGACGTCTGCTTGTGACAATCTTCTGAGAAAAGTTTACGCATTTATAATGTACTTTGTTATCATCATACGCTTAGCATTTTTTATCTATTGCAAAATTTAATTTTCGCCAAATAAAAAAAAAAACAGTGTAAGTAAGAATAAGTTTAACAAACAGTATAAAAAGCACAATTTATATGTGTAGTCATCATTATAATCATTATCAAAGCGGCATTTAAAACATCCGTACGCTCTAATGTGATACGATACTAATTTGTCACGGAAAACTACACTTAATAATAAAATTTAAATTGCTGAAAACTAGATAAATATAGTAATATAGATGGCTAATTCAATTTTTAAGAGTTTTTCTGTTGTGCTGTTATAATTTTGTAAATAACCTTCAAATCTGGTACGTATTTCATTTCAATTTGGCATTTTAAAAGGTACTGTTAGAAACGTCACTGTCTGTACAGTCGCACAAGTCTCAAATTGAACATAGGCCATCTTATTTACATAAGGGTTGTCATATTTTAAAGTAGTTACGTGATTATCTACGGTTAGAAAAAAATTGTGTCCACTTGCATAGATTATTACTGTACATTATGTATGTATGTTCAAAAAATTTACACAAATGAACAATAAAGTCAATGCAATTTTTGAAACTATGCAAAAAAGTTTCAAAATTCTCAATTTGCATATTTTATTCCGTTCAGTTTGAGGTTAGCGCGTCTGTACACAATATCTTGATGATGATTGATTAAATACAATGGAAAAGTCGACTACACATATACATTAAAAAAAATGTTAATTAATTTACTATATATACGAATATTTCCGATTTATAAAAAAGTGTGCGTATATAACTAAGTAGTAGAAGGCATGGCAAGGCAACAATAAAATGTATATATATATATAGCAAAAAAAAAACTGTTTCATTCCAACTGTCTATTTAATCCCATTTCACATCGTTAGAGAGAAGAATTTTTCGTACAAAAATTTTCACTTTCTTTGTTGTTTGTTTTGTGAGCATAATCTGCCAGAAACATCTTTTTCAATAATTATTTTTAAGTGCTAACTTGATGAGAACGGGAATTATGTGCTTGTACGAACAACAGCTAGCTTAATTTTTCCTGCTAAAAATGTATTACATGTTACCATACATATAAATCTATAAATGATTGCAAAAAATATCTACGACTCGCTGGGTTTATAAAAATTGTGACAAACGGCCTGTTGTAGGTCAACAGCAACAACGGCTGCTGGCACGTTACATCGATTTTAATAACCTACTAGAGATGCATTGTTTAACTTTACTTAATTTAATTATGCATAACTAATAAACGACACCATACGATGCCATCAAACGCACATAATTAACAATTTTAATTAATTAAACAAGCGAAAAAATAGCTTTCTCCCATACATGTGCAATCTCATCCCGATTCGTATTAATTTCACCTACGATTGAATGATAATTGAACGCAGATGTTATTACCAATAAAATATTTATTAATCGTATTGACCCACTTGCGTACTACCTATAGTGTAGTGTTGTATAGAAGTGCTATACAGCGACGATATTTTCGTGAAAAGAATAATGGGCTCGTTAAATGCAACAACAACAACAACAATTGTATGGTAAAAGTGCTTCGTGCATTTATTAACCAAAAATAAAACATCACAAATCTTCTCGCCGATAGACTCTCTATAGCAACAAATTTTAGGCGGCGGAGTTAATAAAATAAAAATGATGAATATATTGACCTACTCTGTGCATTAAAGTAGTACCCGCGTACTTCTCATCTTTTTCCATAAATTCCCAAGCGCAATAATATCTTTGTGTCTGTGTGTATGAGTGTGTGTATTCATTCAATCCGGCTCGCATATTTTTTTA
>JARJDW010020848.1:0-24084 GCA_030264715.1 Adinopsis sp. GC000173
TCAACTACCACAGCGCCACACTGCACCAACGGCACATAGAGGAAACATGTTCATGCACATAAGTTCATGTGCATGAACATATGTTCATGTTCAGTGGAATAAAAAACAAACCTTATATTAATTAACAAAAAAGTTAGAAATCAGTAACTATGACGATTGTGTGTATCATAATGGAATCACATATATTTATCTGCTTCATTTTCGATTTTGTTCTATATTTCATGAAAATGGCCCGACCAAACAACAATTTTAATTTAGACGAGTAGTGCATTAAGTCACATTGACATTAAATTTGAAGAAAAAAGTTACTCTTTAGTCGTTTAAAAGAATCTAAAATTGCAGTGTTTTCTAAAAATATCATACGTGATTAATTAAATAGGTTATTAATCTCAATGTTTATAAAAAATGTATAATTAGAAAAATACATATATTATATTAAAATTTGTTTAGATTATACGAAATCGATTTCTCGCAAACAAGTTGTAAACTGTAAGTACGCCCATTGTTTTTATCTTTCCTGAAACACTTTTTAGGACGTAAATTAGTATTCATATTTCCGTTTTGGCGCGATCAAAACAAAATCGGCTTACTGTCGAAATAAATTGACACGCATTGGACGAATAATTAAAACTAGTAGTGAAAGCTGACCGAACCGCCGATTTGCCAATCGTAGGTGTGTGTAAAAAATAATGCAGCGCACAAATACATCCACACACACACACACATACACACATACAAATATATATGTATACACATGAGCTGCGTGTGGCGCGACCGTTGATCATAATCCCATAAGACGAATGATCGCAGTTCGTAGAAATAGGAGAGCAGAACGCTGAGCGCGCTGTGGCACGGCACGTAGGCGTTAGAGTGGGTTATAACTCAATTAATAATAAAAACAGCTCAACGTGTGCGGCGCGAAATCGACGAAAAAACAATCAGGCAGCAGCGCGGACGCGGAGCGAGCGAGCGTGGTCATCAGGTGGCTCTCTCAGGCGGGGCGCGAAAGCGCCGTTTTGTTGTGAGCGAGCGAGCGAGCGCGCCACCACGCCAAGCGCTATAGCCGCGCTGCTGCACGCTGCTGCACGCTGCTGGTTGCTGGCTGACGACATTCGATCAAATGTGCGACCATCTCATGGCCACGCGTCGCATTCCCACGGTCCGCTCGCTCGCTCACATACAAATCAGCAAACGTTTCACATCACAGCGTTATAACGAGCGGCATTCATGCACGCGCCTCCGCCGCGCGCCATCTATCTTCCTCAAACGACAGTCCGGCTGGCGCTCAAATGAAAGAGCGGCGACGCGGCCTCGCTTCACTCGCATCTACAGTACGTTCAAAAACTATTAAATACATAATATTTTCAACTAAATTACAATATTTCATAAAATCTACGCACGATTAGTAATAGGTGTAAACTGAATTATTAAACAATATTAAAACAAAATTCGCCAAACATTTGATGAATAGTGATATAAAAATGGTAAGTATTTTCATGAAGAAGTTTCAAATAATATTTGGCGATCCATAAACAATCTTTTTAGATATTTCTAAATTTAAATATAAATCCGCATTGTTTCGATGTTCTTAAAAATTTTAGTGTTACAATATCACATTCTCAAAAGAAACCAAAATAAAAATAAAACTCTAACATTATTTTATTAATGATTTAAAACATTCATTTTTAAGGGGGTTGCAAAAATATTTGCGAGGTCCTAGAAAACCTAATTACTCCGGATATATTACTACTGCTCTACCTAAATCTAGAGTTTCTCCTTTGATGTAGCAAAACAATCATCATATGAAACACTGATTTTAAATAAAATAATTGTCAAACTGACAGTAATGAGTCAAATATAAAAAAATAGGTTGGTTTCCAATTTGGCTTGACAATTATTTGCAAATTCTGTTGGCAACGGGCTATACACTAGTTTTTAATATTTCTGATTGTACTAATAAGAAAAATGCTAATAATCTCATCCTTGACAAGTTTTCAACTGGAAGTCTTCGAAAAAAACAATTATAAAAACTGTACCCGAACCACAAACATACAGACAAATATACATATAAACATACAGTTGGAGTTACATAAAAGTGTATAATAGTAAAAAAGTTAAATGTATAAATATTATGCAAATAGTTAGTTTTTTTGTTGTTTAAAATATAATATTCAAAATTGGTACTGTTTCGCATGGAAGATGACGCATGTAAACGTAAGCTCGCAGCGTCACATTCTTTCGGTAATGAGGAGTGTGGACGTTAACATAACACAGTGAATATAAGTAATGCAAGAATATATTTATTTTCGAACATAAAACACATTAGGTTTAAATGTTTGTTTAGAATAAGAAGAAAAAAGTACAACATTAGTATTTTGTGTTATTTTTGATGAATTTGAGTGTTTTTCATGTTTAATTCTTTGGTACCTGTTTTGAATACAGTCCTCACTTCTGAAATCTATAATTTTATACTCAATTAACGCGTTTTTTAATTCCAAATAACTTTTTCCATTGACAAAATCGTCGCACTTCCAAAGGAAGGGATATTAATATTCAAAGTTATGTTATCTGTCACATCGAGGATGAAAAGAGAGAGACACACGTGTTAGAAATTGTAACCTGTTGCGAGATTTAGGTTAGGTTAAGAGAAAAAGAGTATAATACCAATTGGAGTGTCCCCCATGTGTGAGGAGTTACAAAAAATGTTGGATTTCGAGGTATAGGTTAGGTTGGGTTAGTGAGATTGACTTGGGTTAGTGACTGTGATGGATTTCGAGGCTTAGGTTAACTATAAAAATACGTTGATTGACTATACATATGTCGTTTTTGAGGTGAGGAGTGTACTCTAAATAATTACAAAAATAAGTATAACATTAGTATTTTGTGTTATGTATTTTAAATGAATTTAAATGTTTTTCAAATTTAGTCCCTTTTTACATAAAATAACACAAAAACAATGAATGCACACTCACTTTCATCTGAAATAACACAAAATGCTAATCTACCCTAATAATTCAAGTAAGAAACAACAATTTTTGCGAAACAGTACCTAAAAATTGTATAAATTACTATTTTTAAAAATAAATCATTAAAAATTCCTTATGTTTGTTTTTGTTTTTCAAAGTAAGAACAACAGCAAAAGCTTTTCTGAACACAAGTATACATTACACGTGGCAATAATCTAAATCAACATATTTAATGAATAATTGCTATTAAAATAATTCGCGACAAGTATGTACATGTGTAGGTAATTGTTTTAATTATTTAATCGTTGTCATGCGCACGCTTTGATTTATAATTCGAACCTGTCTATATGTTGATTGACAAAATAACAATTAAATACACCCACGTGTTTGTATATGTATGTAAGTACGTATGTTGTTTATTCGTCGCGCGCGCGTGTAGCATCTTCTTCTTGCATCATCCGGTATGCGTTTCTCATTACGCGCGCCGGGCGCGCTAATTAACGGCGCGCTGATGATCGAGAAGAAAGCACGATGCCGCTCATTATCGTCCCGAAACAATGCGCGTGATGGTGAAGAAGAAATGCGCTAGGCGGCAGGCGGTTGCATAAGATGGGAAAGTAAGTGGGTTAGGCAACTGTGTACGGATTCGAACGGCGTCGTAAGAGCGCACAGTTACGTTTTATCTCTTCTGGAAATTGGCGTACATACATATATACGTGTGTGTTGTTTGTATGCAAAGGCGGCAAGGGGGAGCGAGGAGGAAAGTGTATCTGCATATACCTACATGATGCACGGCACTAAAGTCGAGCCAGCGATCTTGCAATTAAGACACGGCGGCGATTGTCTATTATTTTGCATGGTAATTAAGGAAGTGATACGGCGCGCAGCTTCTCAACGTCGTGTGATATAATTCTATGCTTCTTCTATGCTAGCATATAATAAAGTCGTAAAAATTGAGCGATTGCTTGTCTTTGGGAAATTATCGCATCGTTGAGCAAATAATGACAATATTTTTAAAACTACTTAAATAAATATAGTTTGACAAAACAAACATTAAAAGTTGTACTTTAATGATCAATAAAAAAATTGTTGAGAATTTCACACAAAAAATCAGTCAGGAAATAATTAAATATTGTAATTAAGCCTAGCACAACAGAACTAAGACGTTTATTCTTTTTTTTTATTCCTATGGATTAATTTTATAATTTTTTTTAAATACATAACTATAAATAACGAGTCGGACCAATAGAGCTGTATAATATGCGATAATTCACTACTACAAAGTGCTGCAACTAAACTTAAAATAGTACTTCTAATTACACTATTTAAAATTATAATTAAAGTCAATTAGGTATTAATATTTTATTATAACAAGAATAGGTATAACCATTTTTTATCGCATGATGAAACCTATACACTCAATTAAAGATAAAAACTTGGTTATTTGGTTAATGCATTATTTTGAGAAAATGCAGCATTTTTTGAAAGAATTAAATGATACGGAGAATATTATTTCGAATTAAGATAAATTATGGAACGGATTGGATGTTACTATGGATTAATTTTATCATTTTTTTTAAATACATAACTATCATAAATAACGAGTTGGACCAATAGATCTGTACAAC
Source organism: Adinopsis sp. GC000173 (assembly GCA_030264715.1). Lineage (NCBI taxonomy): Eukaryota > Metazoa > Arthropoda > Insecta > Coleoptera > Staphylinidae > Adinopsis > Adinopsis sp. GC000173. Next base: position 4,595 of record JARJDW010020848.1, read on the forward strand.
GTACGATAATTTACTACTACATACTACAAACTGCTGCAACTAAATTTAAAAGAGTACTTGTAATTGCCCTATTTGAAATTGTAATTAAAGGCAATTAGATATTAAGATTTTACTACAACAATAGCAATACCAATGTTTTACCCAATGATGAAACCTATACGCTCAATAAAAATAAAAATTTGGCTATTTACTTATTGCATTATTTTGAATAAATGCAGCATTTTTTGAAAGAATTACAGTCTTCTGAATTAAATGATGTGGAGAATATTATTTTTAATTAAGATTTAATTTGATTGTAATTGCAATTACAAATGTACTAAATGTTGTAAATTTTTAAAACAGTCAACAAACAATTATGTAAAGACAAATGAATAACTTTTTTACCTAAATGACGAATAAGAATAAAATTATAATACCTACATTTTTATATTCTTTAAATTTCAACTTGATATGGAAAAGCGACAAATTTACTTACCTATACAGTAGCTCTCTAATGTCAACCATGGGACAAAAAATATAAAATGTAGGATATGTTTTATTTTGCTTTAATTTATAAATTTCTTTTTAACACGATAATCATCAATATCTCATAGAATTTTATGATCTACGCATGCAAAATGTGCATGTTTTCTTCAATCCAGTAGTAGATACCTATCATCCATAATTATTTGAAAACCATTTGGTATTAGAATTTTCTGATAAATTCTGATAATCAGCTCTTCAAAATTTAGAGACTCATTAGTAAGCAATGGCTGTTTCAAATATATCCATAAAATAATTTGAAACCATCAGGTCAAAAACGATAATCTATATTTCGGGAAATGATTTTTCCTCCAAAACTTTATTCTAGTAATCAAATACATATAGTTGCTCAAACTGAGTGGCCAGTTGCCTTATCCTACCATCACTACATATCAAGTTTAGAGAGTTTTGTTGATCCTCGACCTCTTCTCATCTTTGATAATGAATTGATGAACCTGTTAAGGTTTTTAGTTACCAATATAAGGTAACTGTCCCAAATTTACAAACATCTTTTCACCCCTAAGGGTCTCCATTAAGTATAAGCTATTAATCAATATTAAAAAACTAATAGTTGTGTAACCTCCATACCAATTTATCTTAATTCTAGTTTATTAGTATATAAACGAGATATTTGTATAGTTTTAAGGATTTTTTTAGTTTCACCCTAAAGGATTTCAGCTACAAGAAAATCTACCTAAGAAAACCTATTTGGTGGTTACATTACAATTTTGCATTCTGAATATTCGTTTTTACCATGATTAACAAAATCATAATAAATTGACACCTAATTATTCAATTGTCATAATTCGTTCTATGCATTAACCCCAACAATGCGAATCACAACTCAATATAACTAATTTTTGATTCAGAAGACTTCAATTTGTGTTAATCTGATGAAAAGTCAAACTTGATTTTTTTACAATCGCAATATCTTCTAATTTCTATTTTGCAAGTGTAAGAAAGATAGCACGTTTTAAATATCAACCCTTTTATTGGGTATAAATATAATTGCACAAAAACCTTAAAATTTTATATATTTATTTAATAAAAATATAGTAAAATGTAATGAATATCAGGCAGCATCTTCAATAATTCACAAATTCATAGACCAATATTTTTAAAGCCCATACTTTTAATTCAGACGACTCCAATTTCTGTTAATCCTATGAAAATTCAAATTCATTTTTGTTTAAAATCGGGATGCCGCCCATTTCTATTATATAACTCTGAAAAAGATACCACGTTTTGAATGTCAACCCTTTTATTGAGCATAAAAATAATTGTAAGTACAAAAACCTTAGAATTTTACATATTTATTTAATAAAAATATAATATGTAATGAATATCAGGCAGCATCTTCAATATTTCACAAATTCATCGTTTTATATTACATTGAAAATATCAGTTACAGTTGAAATGTATATACGAACAAAAAAAAGAACTACACCGCACTTAGATAGAAAATTGTCCGGCTTATTATAAATACTCGGCGTGTGGTAGTAAATAAGACGAGATGACGTTAAAGTGCACATCATCGCAGTTTATCAAAATAACCGACTGGCGAACGTGCCGAACGTGCATCGTGCCAAAAAATTAGTGCCATAAAATCCATACACAATAGTAAAATTAGCGTACGAATCGTTTTCCATCGCACGCCCGACGAACGAAGCAACCGCTCTTCTCCTCCAACAAGAAAACTTTTACAACATAATCGCGCGCAGCACCGTAGCATACAGCGCAAAATTTTTCTTTAAGCAGATATTTGTATTCGTGCTGCAAGCGCAAAATAATTTCATAGTTACGTTCGATGCGAAAAAATCACCGTATACATACGCCGACGAAGAAAAGAAGGTAAAAATATGTACACGTACTCAATTTATGTTGAAATGCTTAAGAATTCGCGAGAGTAGTCTTTTAATCTACGAGCACTACACGTGTGTGTGAGGAAAATAATCTACGAACGCGCAGCAATTTGCAATCGCGTCGAAGACTGACTGCTGTTTATTAGCCAGCCGCATCATCAGCTAAGCATTTTGTGTCTTTTTTCCAGTACCGAAATCAAATTTTTAGCTGAAAGTACATACAATATTTGTCTAGTCTAGATACTTACATACCGCAACGTCAATTCTTACTTCTATAACGCCACCAATTCTCTTTGCATTTATCTAGATATTGCAGATTTTTTACAACAATCTTTGAAATGTGTACAAATATCTTAAGTAAAACGAAATCAAACACGCACATCTTATGAAATGCGTTATGATTCATAAAAAGAATTTAGCTTAACTAACTGATTTTATTTCAATGTCTTAAAATTAAAAAATTTAATGCGCCCCTTCCCCCGAAAGACAAAATGGTATTACATTAGAATTACTGTTAATCACTTGAAAAGGGCTTCCAGGAGACATGCTATGCCTTATATGTGCCTATCTATAAAAAAAATAAAAATTAATGTTGCCTGTAGAGGAGATTGATATAACGACTATGATTCGCTTGCAATTTCACTGTTTTTTCATCCTTTCGGAATGAATTTCACTGTTTTTACTGTTTATTCACTGAATTTATCTGTTATTTTATTATTTTGCGATCAATTTCACTGAATTTTTATCATTTTTCCATGAATTTCAGTGTTTTCATCATTTATTTTTATTAATTTCATTAAATTTTACAGTTTTTTTACATCATTTTTTGATTAATTTCACTAAATGTCACTGCTTTTTCATCATCTTTCGACAAATTTCACTAAAATTTTAATGTTTTTTACCACTTTTTAATGAATTTTATTGAATTTTACTGTTTTCCCATCATTTTTCGATAATTTTCACTTTTTTACTGTTTATTCACTGAATTTCACTGTTTTTTCATAATTTTTCGATGAATTTCATTGAATTTCACTGTTTTTCTGATCGATTTTTAAAAACTTTACATTATATTCTCGAATAACCCTATGTATCATTTTTGCTTTTGACACCCTGCATAACTCATGTAGTTGATTACAACCCTGATAGCATAAATGATCACTTGCGCCGCTCGTTATATTGTATAAATAACTCTTATTCCATATGTCTGTTCTATTGGCTTAAATTCGATAAAAAGCAAAAATCATAAAATTGAGTTTTTTGTATCCTTTTAAATTAGCTTTGCTGGAAAACGTGACCCCACTCTTAAAAATGTAACGTGCTGGTTTTAAATTTAACCACTATGAGTGCTACCCAGCTTATAGCGTAAACTATCCACAGTAAATTATTGTAGCATTTTTAATTCATATAACAAATGAATGTTTTTAGGATATTGTGCAAGCAAACATTTATTCGTGTCGCGTCTCTGGTGGATAGTATTTTTAAGCTTATTGCTAGAGTCCTAAAATATTTAGTTCTTCATAATTTATTAACCTTGGGTACTTTATTCTGAGAATTATTCGTACCACGTTAATGCATTTTATCAATATGCATTAAGTAATTTCAGAAATTAGCGGAATAGAACGTTATCATAAAACATTGTAAGTACACCCAAATCATGAATACTAGTATGAATGGAAAGTAAAACTAAAACATTTTTAAAATATGTAATTTAAATTGAGATTATTAGTAAAAAGTATAAATAAATACTGATTATTCGGAGTGCAGATAGTTTTACAGTTACTTTGCAGAAAACAGGCTTGTATGGCATAAATTACCATAAGGCAGGCAAATCAGTAGTTTGGAGTTTGCGGTCAATTGTTTAAAAAGCCCTTAGACCAGTGATCCTCAANAATAAATACTGATTATTCGGAGTGCAGATAATTTTACAGTTACTTTGCAGAAAACAGGCTTGTATGGCATAAATTACCATAAGGCAGGCAAATCAGTAGTTTGGAGTTTGCGGTCAATTATTTAAAAAGCCCTTAGACCAGTGATCCTCAACCTGAGCAATATCGACCCCCTTTTCGGATTTTCCTATCTTCAATGGGCGATTAGTAACAATTTATATATTGGGGTGTAAAAGACAATATCTTTTGCAATATTAAATCTTAAGAATTCTTTCGTTGCGTCTAAAAATAAATATGGCGTATTGGCCAAAATTCTACACAGATATATTCATAATGCATATTTTTGATTACTTATATAAAAATCATTAACGCAAATTTATACATCGTTAGGTAGCCTTCTTTAGCAATAACTAAACTAAATAGTAGAAAAAGTACGTAAAAATTTTTTTGCATGCCAATTATGATATTAAATAGGGAATTTCATAAAAAAGCGATTTGTAGCGGTATGCTTGTGACATTTAACTTTATTTTGTTTTATATAATAAGGGCATCATTTGTGATCTTAGGTGGAACAGCCATAAATTTTTCCTTACTACACCTATCTACTATTTTTATGGGATAAGGAAGTGGCTTCTATATATACAGTAAAAATATACATCGTTGATTCATTTTTTAATCTTTTTAAAAGATGTGGCTGGGGTTTCTTAAAAACATATTTTAGGAAAACGGACGTTGTTGTGATAGCGCAGACAATCTTAAAATTTTATACAAAAACCACAACCTGTAGATTTTTATCATTAATATTTACGTATTTTTACGTGGTGGTGAATAGATTTATCAACTAAACATAAAATGAAACGTATAAAGAGCTTTATTACGCTTCGAGGGTGGCCAACAATGTTTAAAGTTTTCATAAAACAAACAGATATTTAAAAAGTCTTTGTATATATTGTATAACTGTTCACAGTGCGAAAATTAGTTTCATAAATTTATAAAAGTGTCTGCTTTTCAGTAGAATCTTTTCTAAGAAAAGAAAATGCTTTGTGGCGCTTTGACGGAAGCAGACAGCGTTCTTTAATTTATAATATAACATGCAGATTATTAGTTTCTTTTGTATTGCCCAGAAATTTAACTTTACTGTTTCTCAATATGCAAGAAGTAAAATGTGCCGTTTGCTTAAATAAATATTTTCTAGTCATAGAATTAGCATTGTTATCCCTCGAACGTTTAAAATTTATAATAAAACATGAGGAAGATCTTTTTTATCATTTATTATACATTGCACAGACATTGTCAAATAATTTGTTGGTATGATTAATGTTTTTTACTATGCCTGAACTGAATTTCACTGTTTTTTAGATCAATTTCACTATTTTTTCATCATTTTTTGATCAACTTCACTAAATTTCTCTGTTATTTTTGATGAATTTCTATGAACTTCACTGTTTTTTACTGTTTGTTCACTAAATTTTACTGTTTTTTATCATTTTTTTGATCAATTTCACTGAATTTCACAGTTTTATACTGTTTATTCACTGAATTTCACTATTTTTCATCATTTTTCGATCAATTTTGTGGAAGCAGACAGTGTTCTTTAATCTATAATGTACCTAACATGGAGATTATTAGTTTATTTTGTATTGCCCAGAAATTTTACTTCAATGTTTTTCAATATGCAAGAAGTAGAATGTGCATTTTGCTTAAATAAATATCTTCTATTCATAGAATTAGCATATTGTTATCGCACGTTTTAAATTTATAATAAAACAGGAGGAAGATTTTCTTTATTAATTTATTTTACATTGCACAGACATTGTCAAATTATTTGTTGATGTATGTATGATTAATGCACATTTTTAAATCTGTAATCAATAGATTTATAAATCGTATACGCTGCTTTCTTTAATAAAAAATGACGTCGCATCAGAAAAGCCTTTGTTGTGCTTTAAGGATAGTAAATAGTGCCTTAAATCATAATAATAAAAAACGCGCATTTTTATCGTTTATTTGCATTGTGGAGAGATAATAATTTATATATTATTGATGCATTTTTTAAAAAGTTTCAGTTGATAAATTTCTTTCGAGAAGATATTTTAGAGGAGCAGAAATACGCTTTTGTTGCACGCCATAAATTTATTACAATAATGCATTTAAAGTTTTCTTTATCATTTTAATGCATTTAAATTTGCAGCTAGCAGCTTTGAAAAAGTGTAGAGAAACGCAATTACTTTTACAATATTCTAGTTTTATTTTTCTATCTTAAATTTAATAGTAATTTTATTCAAAGTGCATAAAAAGACTATTTATAGATGTCTTTCATAATAGTAAAACTGTATGAAACAACTAATACATATTTTTTTAATCTAATATTACTCAAATTAAAAGGAAATTTAAACTAAGAAAGTTTTGTGTCAAATTATTTGCAACGGTTATTTTCCATATACGTGAATGGTTTGATAAGTCAGAGCAATTTTTAAAACGGTACAGCCTTTTCACTTATCGAATTTATATTTCATTAGATACATCTTTTGGAGAAACGCACACAAAATTTCATACATATTTGTTTATTAGTTTTTGTTTAGCATTCAATTGAATCAAGAAAAAAGTATAATACTTGTTAAAATGGATAAACACCAGTTGAAGATGTTAATAAAATACTATTTTAAAGGGTAAATCGGCGAATAAAACTAAAAATTAACCAGTGAAACATTTTGGTGAATCTTATGGCCATCAATAAGAACCATATACAAGTGGTTTTAAAAGGTTTGTTGTGGTCAAATAAGCACAAATGATGTTGACCGTCCTAGTCGCCCCGTTTCTGTCTTTTCCCCACATATTATTGAAAAAATTCTTGATATGGTGATAGAGGGTAAATGGGTGAAAGTGCGTGAATTGTTAGTACTGTTAGCATCTCGACTGAGCGAGTGTATAACATTTTGAACCTTCATTTACAGATCAAGGAGCTGTTAAAAGAACGGGTGCCGCGATTGCTTGAAAATACAGTAAAACCGAAACCGTGTGACATGTTCGCCTGCAGGTTTAGAGTTATTTTGACGCTATCCAGTATTACTTCATGATTGTAGATGAAAAAGGGCTACACCAAAACAAGAAGACAATGAAAGAACAATTTGAATCATGGGTTAGCAGAGATGAATCCGCACATATTAGATAAATGCAAACATTTAATGTCTCAATTCAATTCTAGCTGTAGAATAGAGTTAGATCACCTTCATAATAGACAAACAAATATGTAATTATGAAGGTTTAAAACTTTTTAGTTGATAAATTTTGTTGATATAATATTTTAGAAAAGCAGAAACGCTTTTGCTACACGCTATTTTATTATATACAAAAACACATTTAAATTTTTTATCATTTTTAATGCATTTAAATGTGCAGTTAGCAAATTTGAAAAATCTGTTTGCTTTCTAGGCATTAACAGCGCGAACGCTTTGTTCCAGTATAATTTCCTATATTTATTTCATAGTTTCGAAATGCTTTCGCTTCGTGATGAAGCCGCAATTTCGGGCGCGCATTAAAAATCAACGACGAGCAGAGAGTAATGACGATTTCAATTTGCCAAACATTAAATTCATATAAACCTGCACCCTCCAACCATGTGCGAATCGAGGACAACACACAACACCGATAATTACGTTACAACAACAGCGTGCTTGTTGCAAGCAAGCGCGCGGCAATTGCGCCCGAGATGGATGCCGCACCACGCTCACCGGCCGGTCTCGGCGCGGCGTCGCTGCAGCAATGCAATGCAATGCAATGCAATGAAATGCACGGCTGTGTGTGTGAGCATGTGTATGTGATTGAAGCGAACGCGCTCCATGTGTGTCTGTGTGTGGAATCACAAAAGAGTGGAAACGGTGTGTGGTTCGTAGCTTGGGGCAGGTAGCGTGGGTGATCAAATGGCTCGCGTGTGTCTACCGGTCACGAGAATGGAATCCGCTCTCTTCTCCACCACCTTCACACACACACACACTCCACACACGTACACATTCTATACGTGCATGTCGGCGTTGTTATTTTGCCTCTGCGCGCCTTCGTCTTCGTCTTTGGGATGACAACGTATAAATCCGCTTTTTTACTGCCACGTCACTTTTACTTTTTTTTCTTCTCTCCCATCGTCTTCTTCTTCTTCGCTTGTTTGTTGTGTGTGCGCTCGCGGCGCGCTTAACTGCACCCTCTCTCAATTAACATCACAAAAATATTGATATTCGGGCTGTAGTGGATATCACTGGCGAATTGATGAAGGTCGTCTAATAATAGAGAAGGTGTCGCTTTGAAGTGTTGTTTTATCTACCAAGCGTCAAGGAATTAATTAAATGCACGGCTTTTGAACATCGACGATTGGTTTTGTTGAAAAAATTTATGGGTAACGCAAGTACACTCGTTGAAACTTTTCTGTGTGCCACGTTCAACTACCCTCTTATTGAACGTGGCACATATAAATGTTTCGACGAGTGTACTTAAATATAGTGTCCATCTTCAAATAACGAATGTGTTTTGATACACATACACAAAACTCACTTTTTCGGATAATTCAGTGCTAAATATTAGTCTAATAATAGAGAAGGTATCGTTTTGAAGTTGTTTTATCTATCAAGCATCAAGGAATTATTAAAATGCACGGATTTTAAACATCGACGATTAGTTTCGTTGAAAAAAATTATAGGCAGCGCAAATATAATGTGCAGCATCAAATAACGAATCTCGTTTTTAAAAAATATGCACGAAACACACTTCAAATAATAATTTTTATCCGGAAATAGTTAATGGACATCGGGACTAGTTTTTACCTGAATTAGTTGTCTCAAACTCTATATTTCTTTCTTATATATTATGTAAGGTGGTATCTACTAATTTAGCTTACTTTCTTCAGAAAAAAATTGTCAAAGGATCTGAAAACCATGTTTAAAGATGATTGACTTTTTTATCTTTATTTACTTTAAATGTAATTATGCATGTATATTTTTAATAGTAGATCCTATATGTATATCTATAACATAATTAAAAACAATTATTTCAGAAAAAATCTATAAATTTTAAATAATGTGCTTTTTCATACATTTTTTCTATACAGCATATGTGTTCTTCTACAAATTGTTATTAACTGTATTGGGGAAATTGGAATAAAGAATGTAAACGATAATACTGATTGGCAGAGAACAAGTAAAGCCCCTATAGCGCATACTAAGCAGTCTTTTTATCGATATTGTTGAACCTAAGCCAAGGTACGAATTCCTTCAATACGTCAAAATTTCTAAACAATAGTCTCTATCGAAAGCAGTTTCTTTCGAAAGTCGACCCTTTTAAAGACGGGCTCTAGGCTATAGTCTTTTTGCCCATATGGGTAAACATTACTGAATTGCAATGCACACGTTCTATTGGCATACAACTGCAAAGCTAATTTTCTAATAGCAACAATTAAATTTTTGACAACGAGTTATTTTTGAGACTGATAAATGTGTACGTAGCTACACGTATTATTTTCTACTCTAATTTAATAAATAATAAATAATAATAAATAATCATCTTTTTAAAGAAAAATTTAGGTTTTGTTTCAAAAAAATTTAGAATCTGTATCAGACATTAGGTTTTCGAATAGTGTAGTCAAAATTTTATAAATTTAATATTTCTAATCTCTTGTAAACTAGCCCCTAACTATTGTACATTTTTTAAAAAACCGAAAATGTCATCAATTTTTTATTAATTCCAAGAAAACAATGTTCTTACTCTATAAATTCAAGAAACAAAAACCGTGAAACTTCAAAACAACGGTGTTTATTGCACATCCTTTATGTTATAGTTTTTGATATTTTGCAATAAATAAAATTTGTTTTCGATCATTACTAAATTATATACACTTTCTACTTGTTATTTATTGTTATTTTGGTCATTTTAAAGTTTAAGTTATTTTACAACAGTATAATGAGTAATACAATGGATGAATTTAAATAAAATTTTACCATAGAACTTCTTAGATTTATAAATTTAAACATGTAATCACCATGTCAAAGAAGCTTTATTAAATTGTCAATTTTTAATTAACTAAACCATGGGTAATCAGCCTTTTTTGGCCCAGCCACCATTTATGTTCCTACAGGCAGTAGTCTCTCAGTAAAAGCACATAACCGCTAATATAATCCCAAGAATTTACATGGTAGATCTGTTTCTTGAGTAAAGCATGTGAAACAAAATTGTGCTTAATTGAAACGTGCAAACATAAGTGCACAAATATCAAAATGCATAATATAAGAAGTTACTTATTTAAAATTTAAAGAAAACTATATACTTTGACAGGCACATATATTTGGCATGCAAATCTAAGGTGATTGTAACAAGAAGATAATTAATTTTTATCGATTTAAAAAACAATAATTTTAACGTGTAATAGCGCCCCACTACTGAGAATCCTTTTCGCCCACTGTAAAAGCTTCACTGCCTACGAGTTAGGCAGGAGAGTGCAAATTGACTACCACTGAACTATTTTTTGTCATTTTGTATAACAACATTATAAATGATACACACCGTTAATCTTATAATTTGACGTCATCTGTGTTTTGAAGTAAGTGATTGAAGTAACAAAGTTAAACATTTTACCACACATACAAATATAATATATATTTTGTGGAATGACGCATGTAGCCATAAATATTCTCGGAAGAAATGTTAACTTAGATATATTCATAAAAGCTAGCAAAAGACTTCAATGTAAAGTTCGTCATGCAAAACATATCACTAGAAGACAATAAGTTTGTGGCATAAAATTTTGGAGTCAGTTTGGTCTACAAATTTCGATAATAATACGCTAATTACTGAATTGACTCTAGTTGTGACGAATAGTGTCCCAAAGGAAAGGAAGTAAAGGCTTTTTGAGGCACTAAGCCGCTGGGATACATCAACTGTATTTTAAAGGGGGAAATATAATACAAGTAAATATGCGTTCAGAACACCAACTCCTTTGTGGAGGGGCAAAATTATTTTTTATCTTGAAAGTGTTGTATAAAAGTTATTTCAAATAGATTAATGCAGGATATGAAAAAACTGAAAAAAAAACATGTTTATAGGTAGTTAAAGTCAATATTTAATTAAAAATTTAAATGAATTTACAATGCTTGAAAAATCTACGATCGCACGTAATTCGATAGACGATGCTGTTGGCACCTGGTGACAAAGCAATCTAACGTACAAATCGAGGAATGGGTGGACGCGCCGTGAAAAAATAAGACAAAAGTTTAAGCTAATTGTCTCGCAATATGAGCCGTTTGAAAATGTATTGCCCAGTTTCAAACATCATCTTACCCGCGTGCTCCATGTGGCATTGACGCTTCTAAAGCTACTAAAAACGCTTACTGTTGATTTCAATTATAAGTTTCACTTCTATCTTATAAAGTAATTTAATTCAAAGTGCATCCAAATATGATTTATGAAAGCAATGTATAACAAGGAAACTAAAAAAGAATTCTTTAAAATTTAAATAGTTTTATTGCATATTTCATATTTGCGCCCTTCCGACATAAATAATCACAATTGCCCCAACTTTTGAAGCGAAATCCTTTTCCAGCGGATGTGTAACTTCACTGATGTCAGTTTTATGTTTTTTGCTTATGAGATAAGTTTTTCGAAAAACTTTTACATATACATATATAAGATTCTACATAGTGTTTTTATTTTTTTTTTCTATTTCATAAAAGTTATGCAACATAAGTCACAAACTATCAGAACTGGAAATTATGCAAATCGTGATTATTCAATATATATTTCAATAATTTCCAAAGCAAAGTTTTTTTTAAATCGTTAAAACGTTTATTTGATTTATCTGCGTGACTATTTACAATATACACCACCTGAATTTGTGTAACCTAACCCTTTTGATTATCCAATTTGTGCGCAATCATTGCACCTTTGCCTATACCCCCTTAAAACCGTTCACACATTCTGAATCGATTGAAATGGGCAAAAATTAATATTAATGACATGTTTCGTTTCTTGACTATTAATTTTCCTCCAGGGAATTGGATCCTGCTCGTCACTATTCCGCAATAAATTATTAGAATGTGCGCGCACGAAACGAACGTACGAGAGCGCGTTACGTAAAGCGCGCGCCGGATAGCAGAAAGAAAAAAAAACGTTTTATTAGGCGTTGATTAAATGGATAGCCAGCATGTGCAAAAGTGTGCGTGGTGGAAAACGCGCGCTCTTAATCGTTTTGTTTATTCGCGCGATGATTAATTAACGTCATTGCAAACGATTATACACATTATACAACATCTTTTGTAGGCAACTTATCAGTCACATTCAATAGTTTCAAGACTAACTAGTTCTTTCATTAGTTATGATTATCCTGATTATCACGATTATAAATAGCAGTATGTAACCATACATGCATGATTGTATACAAAAAGAATAAAATAGTGCTATAAATTTGTACCATCAAAAATCTTCTATCTAAATAATTTTTATACTATATATCCAAATAAATAGTAACAGAACAGTAAAAGCTTAATCAAAGAATACTTTTCATGTATCTCCAATAGTTTCAAGACTTATTATTTTTTTGCCAGTTACGTTTACAAATAGTGGTATGCAACCACACATGCATTATTTTACTCAAAAAGAATGAAATAGTGCAATTAATATGCTCCATCAAGAATATTTTATTTAAATAATTGTATATACAAATCGGAATAAAAAGTAACAGTACAGAATTAAAACTTAATTAAACAATTTTTGGCGACTTAATCTACGCGATGCTCGTTTATTGGGTTTTGCCTCGACAATATCCGCCGCATTAATCTCATTAAAATCATTTTCCTTATCGTATGTTTCGTTAAGATTAACCTTCACCTTGCTAACATCCTCACTATCATCATCGAACGATACAATGCGCGTCTTCTTCGCGGTTGAATTGGCATTACGCTTCAGGATGCTGCGTACCGGCGTACTTCCGGTCGACATCGAGGTGGGACGCGTCGCGCTCATACTGCGTCTCGCATTGCGCGTCGCAGCCATCATCTGCAATCCAGGTGAGGTGATATTTGGGCGCTTGTTTTTGATCGCGAAGTTGGGACCGCTTTGAATGCGCGGCGGCGTGCCAATAAATCTCTTCGCCTCGGACGTGACGACCGCTTGCAGCAGGCTCTTGGGCGTTGCGATCGACTTACAATGCGAACGAATGTTGAAGAAGAAATCGTCAAACTCTTTTTCATTGTTGGCAGATCGTAGGTTTTTCGCGCGTTCTCGTGCTGCTTTGATCGCGTCTCTAATCAAGGATGTGGCGCGTGTGGTTTTCTTCACAACCGGCTTCTTTGTGACGACTTTCTTCTTAACTACCACTTTCAACTTCTCGGGTAGAATCTCCTCCCAGTTGTTCGCCTTCATCATTTCAAGATTCTCGAAGCGCTTATTGACATTTTTGATTTCCATGTCGATTAAGTCCCAAAATCCATGCAGATCCGCACAGGTGATCGGTGGATCTGTTTCAGGAAGCAAAGAGCGCTCGATTAATCCCCTAAATTTAGTCATTTTCTTCGCTATTAGCAACTTGGACTGTCCAATTGCAGCCATTATCATATCGTCTGCACCTTCTGGTGGTAATCCTTCATCCTACAAATATAATATTAATATAACACATACAACATGATTAAAATTATTTATTTACTTTGCATTCATTCCAGTGATTGCACTTCTCTTCCAAACGGGCAATTTCATCTTTCAATAAACCAAAGAAATACCTTGATCCTGCTTGTATACTGGTAGTTTCACTTTCATTGTCCCATACGCCACCCTTCGAAAGACGCTGTTTGTACTCTTTGCGAGCGCGACTTTTATCACGCGACAATGTTACAAACGGACTCACATAAACATTATCATTTGGAGTTGATGATATCGGCGTCTTTTGTTTATCCCCATCACTATCAGGCGCAGTTGAGTCCAAGACTCCTTCACTCATGGGATATACCGTTGATGAACTTAAATTCAACGAAGTATTAGGCCTAAATATTAAAAAATATATATTATTATATATTATATTATTCGTATTTAAAGACAGTGTTTGTCCTGGGGATGACTAGTTAGCTAAAACAATTTTGTAAGGCCTACAAAATGTATATTATTTAATTTTTTATTTAACATTTAGATGGCTCACCAAATATTAGCAAACAGACTCTGTTGTTACAAAAAAGTTAAAGTACGTCCCGAAAATCAAGTACATATCGTGTAATATAACAAATATTCTTAAGGTGAAAATAATATACAATATATTCTAACTAATACTGTACTAAAATAATTTTGAAATCTCTGATAAATATATTAAACACGATAAAAATGATAGTAACGAATGAAAAGTATATACAGTGTGTTCGGTACGTTCGGCAACACCCTTTTGTTTTGAAAACGATGGATTAATTTAAAATTCTGAACACGTAGGTTGCACAACTCAGATTGGTTGTTGGGTACTTTTAATCACTGCAAGCAATTCTCTATTTTGGCTAACTTTAAAACATCTACAAACTAATAGTGATTTACTATCATTACAAAAACTTGCAGAACGAAAAATATTATCTGATAAAGAATAAAAAAAATGGAAGAAAAGCATGTTGATTCAGACTTAAAAGTTATGAATACCTTCACAAAAGTGTGGCATCGCCTTAAGTGGTACATCAAATTATTGTTGTCTGTTAATTAATACCAAAGTTATCACCATGACTACCCGGAGGACTAAACTAGTGTGGAAATAATAACAAAATTGAATATGAACTATTAATGTACCAGCATCCAAATTTAATGTATATAAAGTTTTATGATTTTCGGATGATTACTCTAAATGTAATCATTTTTAATGTTGATACAGATTTTCTTAATGTTCATGTTGTTACTGTGAAATTAGTTTCTTTTAATGTGGATTGCTATACTATATTATAAAATGCGATTATATATTTGACAAAAAATGATGTTCTATATAGTATTTCATTGATAAAACGATAAGGAACGTAGCTAAGGCAACAATTGACCTAAAAAGCTACAGATGCTAAAATTTGTAAACATTCGTTGAAGTACCCTCTACACAAGATGATTTAATCTTTTTTTGGTAAGTACTGATCGTCATAACTGGGTAGTTCGCTTACTTTTCCACTAATAATGGTACTATATCTTTATCGTCATGTTCGTCAAAAGCTAACTGTTTTACTAATAGACTTCTGTGTGCCTCAATCTTTCTTTTATCTTCATTCGCATTCGACTGCTGTCGGCTGCCCTTCTTCGCTGATTTCCTTGCTTCCTTTACATCGGTATTCGAGGATATCCTAAGTGGGCCTCTTCTGGGTGTTTTTTTTGTTTCTACCACATCAGTAATAGAAGACTTACTTGATTTACTCTTTCTTGGCGTTTTTCTACTTTCTTTGGTAGCTTTATCAAGCTCTATAAAATGGAAACAAGTTAACAAAAATACATATTATAATATAATGTTTTATACTTTGAGTTGACGCTGTTTCAGATAACGTATCTATACCATCTACACTGTCGTTTTCTTCATGCGCTTCTGGAACATCTTCAGTACGTTTATCTTTCTTCTTAATTTTACTAGTGGTTTCTTTAACAGATGGCGTTTTTCGGATTGGAGGCCCAGTTTGATTATTCTTTTTGGATGGCAAAGCTTTAAATTGTTTATCTGCAGTTTTCGTGTGGCTTCGAGTATTGCCAGCAGGTCCGTCTGCCAGTGAAAAGTCTAATTTTTTTACTACGATCTTTTTCTGTTTTTCTTTATCGTTTAATTTCTTTGTAGTATTCCTTACGTTCGTTGGCACTGGTTGTACGTTCGCTGGTGGTTTAAATTCATGATTGCGACCAGCAAAATTATATTTTTTCGGCACAACAGCGGATTTTTTACTCGTCCTTTCAAGCCTGTCCATTTCGTAGGTTTTTTTATCAACGTGGTGTACTTTAAATACCGGCTTTTGTCGTGACCTCTCTTCTTCCTCAAGCAGTTTCTTTTGAAGACGCCATCTATTTAATAGCTCCAACCTGGACGGTTTAGAATTAACCTTCTTTGAAAGTTCATTTGTTTCTGCATCCATTTTGTTTTCCACAATTTTTTTACTGGTCGCAGTTTTCACCAATTTCGGGTCACCTTGAAGTGCAGGTTTGAAAGGTGTTATTGGTAGGAAGGTATCAGACATTTTACGTTTATTATTGATAAGATTTTCACGGTGTTTCATTCGATTTTCTTTCACATCTTTTTCAGTTTTTTCACGAACTTTTTTTGGTTTCGGTAAACTTTTTAAAGCAGTTAGAAATAAATTAGTAGTAGCAGTATCCATTGAACTGAGAAATTTAACATAATTAAAAAATAAAAATCTTATCAAAAAAGAAGCCTATTTTTGCATCAAATATTATTTTATTAATTAACACAATTGGGTATAGTTAACTACAGTAATAAAGAATGAAATTTGACGAAGTATTAAGTTAGTCAATTAAATTTTAAAGCAGATAGGGCTTAAAAATGGTTAATCAATAAAATAATTAAATGTGGGCATTATATTACCTTTAATCTTATTTAATATTCTATAATAAAACAACTAAATATAATGTAAACTAATAAAATTAACAAGGACGAAACAAACTCAATGAACGGTTAACACTAACAGAGAAGCACGTTTGAAAGATGTTCAAAATCAAATGCTTGCAACGTTGCCAAATCTGAAACAGATTTATTTCATGTAACAATTCTTGAAATAGATAAAAATATATATTAATATTTATTTAAATTGTATAATTGTTTATGCTTCTTTCTAAACTCAATTGATATTACAGCGCAAACGAATTGAAAATCAATAAAATTTGACATGCAGTTGAACATATGGCAACTATGTGACAAATTGGTTTAAAACCGTTACATT
The DNA here is from genome assembly GCA_030264715.1 of Adinopsis sp. GC000173. Classification (NCBI taxonomy): domain Eukaryota; kingdom Metazoa; phylum Arthropoda; class Insecta; order Coleoptera; family Staphylinidae; genus Adinopsis; species Adinopsis sp. GC000173. The sequence goes on from JARJDW010020848.1 coordinate 21,776, forward strand.
AGAAATATTTCAAATTTTTAGAAAAATTATCATAATAAAAGGAAGGTTTTAAACCCTTTAAGTTGAAATTCAAAGTTTCGTCGTTTTAAACTTTTAAAGTGCATTGTCCTCATTCCGTTCATAAGTGCGTTTTTTATGTTTGTTGTGTTCGATTTGGATATTAATTAGTTATTTATTTATGGTTATAATTTAATAATTAGGAAATAATATGAATTTTAAGCAGAATCTTTGAAAGGTAAGCTTGCATTTTAATTTAATTTATAAAAAAATGGAAAGCGTGCATTTGTATTTTGAGGTTATGTTGAAAGTGTTGTTGTTATTGAAATATTAATCAAGTTTTTTAAGTATGATTGATTGTAAAACAGTGATAATTTATTTAAAACAGGCCTCGTTAATTTGTTTCATAATTAGTCACAAGTTGCTGATTTGCACAAATATTTTTGCGGCGATTACGAATTAACGTCGCAGGGCTCGGAATCCGAGTCGCAGGAGGCGAAAAACGAATTAGTCATTCCGAGCATACAAATTGATGAAGTGCCAATGCGAAATAAAAAATACAAGGCTATCTATGAACCAATAGCGAAATTAATTAAATCGGAGAAGGTAAACAAAGACAACGATGATTTTAACATTAAAAAAGAAGAAGAAGAAGAAGNAATAAAAAATACAAGGCTATCTATGAACCAATTGCGAAATTAATTAAATCGGAGAAGGTAAACAAAGACAACGATGATTTTAACATTAAAAAAGAAGAAGAAGAAGAAGAATACGAAAACCTTTCATCGTATAAGAGACCGTATTTTAAAGTAAAGAGAAAATTAAACGATAATGCAGAAAGAACTGAAAATAAAGGCTATGATGATGAAGATGATGATGATGATGATAATTACTATGATCTAGAAGAAACTGATGATATGACAGAAAAAAATGATAATGATGTTGAAGATTTATTAAAAAGGTATAGTGATTTACCGAAAAAAATTTTAAAAGGATCTATTCAAAATGGCGATAAACAAAAATATGATCACAAATATGGTGTAAACTACGATCCAGACAACAATCAATATCGAGTTTGTAATACGAAAATTGAGTTTATTGGAAATAATTTATTGGTTTCCAATAAACAAATTAATGGTACAGAAGGTTTATATCAGTTATTGTTCTACAAAAATTCAAACATAAAATTAATTTCTCGAGCGGATATGAAAAATTATCACGAAATATTACGATTAACTGGTGTAGCCAATATGAATTATGATCCACATCTTAGACTAAAATGTAATAGATCAGTCAAATATAAAGCATTAATTACACCTATTTATGAATAACGCTGGGACGATGTGGGAAATCTTGAAATCTCATCACCGTCGACAACAACATCAACAACAACAACAACATCATCAACAAATAAAAACAATATAGAAAAGGGTGTGAAGAAGCCTAAAGTTGATGGAAAAAGAATTTATTCACAGCTTATACTTGAAAACAAACCTGATCAATATGTTTATTGGAATGACATAAATGAACTTATCGATCGCTTATATTTATTGCACGTTTCGCAATCGGCTGGAAATACATCACAGCAAAATGAAATTGTAGCTATTGAAGAAGAATTACGTGAAGCAAATATATTAGTATAAAGATGAGCGTTGATAAGTTCGGACGTTCAACGTATAAGCAAATAAATAAATTTGGAGCTAGTGGTGTTGTGGGCGGGGTTGGCAGAAGTTCTAAACTTGATAATGTCATAAGAATAACAGCAGATGGTAACTTGGATATTGGTCAAAAATTATTGAAAAATGTTAAATCACCACCCATTGACAAAGATGATGTGATAACAAATAACTATCTCAATGAGAAAATAACCGAATTTCGTACAAATAATATAAATCCACTGAAATACGAAATAAGTAATGTAAATAAGAATTTTGAAAACACTGTTTCTGTTATTCCTCAAATTGTTACAAACAAAGTTGCGATATAGATGAGTAAATATCGAATAGAATTTGAACAAAGTATTAATATTTTGCGTTCAAATATGAATGAACTTACAAAAATAATCGAAAAAGTAGGTGTTGAATCAGTATCCATACCAACTACAACAGAAGCGAAACAACAATTACCAGAAGTTAAAACAATACAAACAGAAGATCATCATCATCATCATGAAGAGCAAGAAGGACAAGAAGGAAATATCCACAACAGCAATAAAATCCCCAAAACACCAAATAGTTAATGAGTTGCATAAGCCATCACGTAAAAATTTTCCACGACGAAAAGTAATAATTAAGGATATAGATGATTTATGG